>JAUBWS010140293.1:0-11050 GCA_032270445.1 Darlingtonia californica
AAACAAAATTTAAATTCAAAACAGATGATCAATCACCAGCTAGCAGAAAAGTTATTTAAAAAATGCTGGATATTTCTGTAGGACAACTTGTTTATATATTTGATATTTATTTAGTTCGTCAGTTTGTAAGTCATTTTAACTGAATACTTCTTAACTTTTGTCTCCTTCCTTGTGCATGAGCCATCATATTATTGTCAAGAACATTTAACTGCAGCTACTGTGTTTTGACTGTGCCAAATAGTGAACAAAACTGAACTTTAATATTGAGCTATAAACAGATTTCTTTCGGACTAAAGAAGGAGCAACGACCAAGTTTGTTTCTTTTTCAAATGAGATTTATGCCTTGGGTTTATTTTAAAGGCCGAATGGTCCACGGCCACACGTTAGAAAGTTGAAAAGAGGTTTATTATCTAGAAACGTGTATTACCTGTTCGCCCAGCGCTCGGAAAAAATACGTACTACATCATATCCAAAACGACACTCCTCCGTTACCCAAAAAAACTTACCTTAACTCCGTCGAGCAGCCTTATTTCGTCTTTTTGTGTCCGTAAATTGCTGTCAGGCGCGGATCTAGAAGGGTCGCAATACTACAGGAGGAGAGTGATAAGTTATTAAATAGTCATTATCTGTTATCTGATGATAGATAACATCACTGTTTGTTGATAGACAAAGACTATTTAATTACTTTACACTCTCCTTCTGTAGTGTTGCGATCTTTCTAGATCCGCGCCTGGCTGTAAACATAATTATTGAATGGTACATACGAATCTTTATTTCTCTCAATATCTGTTTATTGCTCAATAATTTTGATTTGAGACGACCAATATCTGATAATGCAAACCCTACTTTCCTTTTTACATCAGATGAGGCTCCAGGAACAAATCGTTATAATGAAGGTAAATTCTTGCGCTTTTTCTATATTTTACCATCAATTTGAATATTGTTTGCGTCTGAAGAGATTATCTTATACTTTGAAGATTAGCCATCATGTCCCCTTTGCGACACGAAGAACCAGGACGGGAGCCATATTTTGACTCCCTTGTCATTTCTTAGATCCGGTTCTTCATGTTGAGGATTAATCTCAGGAGAGAAGGCAATGGTACGCTAGTTCCCCGGGCCTTGCTTGTCAGCTTTCTTATACACTGGAGAGATCATCGTTCGCGATGAATCTTTGGGTGATTCATTCTCAGCCAAAACCTGTTTGATTATCTTCTCCAGCATTTTTATCATTTGTTTTTCTGCAATTTCTATAACCTCGGTGGCTATTACGTCAATTCCTGATGTTTTTCCACTTTTCATAGATTTGATGGCTTTTCTTGTCTCAGTTTATGAGTTTGAAAGTTTGTGAATTAGAAATGTCTCCGAATGCTTCTGGATCGTGTGGGAAAGCAGTATTTAACCTGTACTGGGCTTTTTTGAGAATGCCAGTACTGGGGATATATAATAAACTCTTATTAAACCGAATTCAACCCGAAATCGAAAAGCTACTACGTAAAAACCAAAATGGTTTTCGAAAAAGTCGATCTACAACATAACAAATACTAACCGTCAGACGTTTAATAGAGGGAATAAACGCCAAAAATCTTGAAGCAACATCACTGTTTGTTGACTTTTCCAAGGCGTTTGATTCAATTGATAGAGGCAGGTTGAAAGAAATATTATATGCATATGGGATACCAAATGAAACGATCACAACAATCATAATGGTCTACAAACATACCAAGGCCAAAGTCAGATCTCCAGACGAAGACACTGAGTTTTTCAACATATTAGCGGGTGTGCTTCAAGGACATATCCTGTCAAACTTCCTTTTTATCATCGACTTGATTACGTACTTTGCATAACCATGGATCCAAATAAACACCTCGGATTCACGCTATCGAAATCAAGAAGCCAAAGGCATCCCGCCTCTAAAGTTAAAGACGCCGGATATGCTGACGACTTGGCGATATTTTCAGATCACTGAGAAGATGCGGAGAGAATATGCAGCGTCTATCATAGGGCTGAAAGTTAATGCCAGTAAAATAGAATACAGAAACTTCAATCGGAACGGAACCATTACTACATTGAACAACCAACCCTTAAAATGTTTTAATGAATTCACTTATCTTGGAAGTAATATTGCTTCAACAGAGAAAGTTATTGACATACGAACTGTTAAAGTCTGGGGTTATTTAAACAAATTTACGTGTATTTGGAAATGAAACTTACCAGACAAACTAAAAAGAAACTTTTTTCAGATAATGACAGGATTCGTATTGTTGTACGGGTCAATCACATAAACTCTTACAAAAAATCTCGAAGATAAAATAAATGGAACTTTTACTAGAATGCTTTGTGCCGTACTAAATATCCCGTGGCAAAAACATCCTACCAAAAAGAGGCTATATGGAGAACTTCCTGATATATACTCAATGATCCGGGAACAAAAAACACGTTTTTCCGGCCACTGTTTCAGGAGCAAGGAAGAATTGATTAGTGACCTACTCCTCTGGCAGCCACTACATGGAACAACAAGCATAGGCAGACCAAAACTAACGTATATTCATCAACTCGCGTTCGATACAAGTCTAAAACCTGAAGATTTACAAACGGCAATAGCTGACTAAGCAGGGTGGAGAGAAAGAGTAAAGATGATTCGGGCTAGACGCCCGCCCCGTAAGGTAAGCCCGCGGGAAATATCTCTAGATAGCATAATGATTAATGGTTACTGTGGTTACTTGATGACGTCATGATATAGAAAAATTACAGAGAAAATACATATACTTGTTTAAAATCATCATATCTTTCGGATAAAAAGAGCTTTTTCAAATTTATTTTCATATTTGGAAAACTGAAAGAATAAGCTTTTATAAGTAACTGTTTTGTAGAAAAAATAAAGCTCTGACCATCTATAGCAAGCCAGAAATATCAAAAATACATTTTTTTTGGTGCGCCGTCCTAAATATATAAAGTCATACGCAAATTGATGACATCAGCAGATTTCTTTTAACGATATATGACTATTGTCAATATTTCATGTCAATATCTTTTGCTGAATTTACAATAAAATAGGTTACAGTTTTCACCTTGGGTTCAATAATTGAGCATAGTTAAGCAAATAATTTTAGTAAACATTTGAAATTTTGAGAATATCTTTCCAATAAGATTTTATGTAAAGTCAAAATATTTCATGTTCGTAGAATTTTTCGTTTTGAAGATATTTTCCCTGGAAGAAGACAGCAGGCCTTAACTAGTACATAACTTCATCAGTTCAATTCTTGCAGCCCTTATTTGATTGGAAAGGATTGGCGTTTCTGTGTTCATACCATCAAGTTGTTTTGCTTTTCTATACTCAACAACTTCATGGACTACTTTATTTGTTGCACCTTTGAAGCATTTGAAAGTTCATCAAGAGTAGTTGAAATTTCAAGAAGTGGTTAAAATACGCCATCAATTTCTATTTGGAATTCCCTGGCAACTTTTTTCTGTTGTTAACGGTTTCAATGGGATTTTTGATAGATCTTTTTGACTGCTTTTTGTTTCCATAGTTTGAATGAGCATGTTGATAGTGTTAATGAATGTTTGGAACCAATGTCAGCAGATTTGTAGACTCTTGATTTACGACATTGTTTCGTAAGAATGAAGTCATGTTTTTCGGATTCAGGCAAAAAGAAGGTATTGGCTTTTCAGCTACGTCAAGGCACCAGAAATCAGTTTTTGCTGTGTTACACAGACCAAGGATTGAAATAGACCGAGAAACATTTAATAGCCTTTGGAACTAGATTTAGTATGTATGATTTTGCAAAGCTCGTAATTTTATTGTAAAATTGTAGTACAACCGTTGACTTTAAGCAATTAAAACAGACGATTCTCTTTTGCGTCCATTAAATTGTAGAGTTTCTCTTAAATCTAATGTTAAAAAATTAAAAAACTGCGGTCATACTATTGCGGTCCACACTTTCAAAAACTTAATATATTTTTATATTTTCATTTTTTAACCATACAAAGGAGTTCGTTGCTGTAACAGCTCTTTTTCGACAACAAATTATAAGCATTTAAAAAGTCACTTTATCACTAGGAATTCAACCACTCGGCCACCAATTAGCTTTTTACTTTCTCTCTCTCTGTATTCAAATAGAAAATATATGGGAAATTATTCTTTTTTTGTTGTTTTAAAATACGAAGTTTTTTCTATGGCACCTATTTCCCAACTAGCATAACCTTTTTTTTTATTGGAT
The DNA here is from genome assembly GCA_032270445.1 of Darlingtonia californica. Taxonomy (NCBI): domain Eukaryota; kingdom Viridiplantae; phylum Streptophyta; class Magnoliopsida; order Ericales; family Sarraceniaceae; genus Darlingtonia; species Darlingtonia californica. The sequence continues at coordinate 4,221 of JAUBWS010140293.1, forward strand.
TGGTACCGTTGGGAAAGCTATGACGAGCGGAAACATCTTAAGAAAGTATTATTTGAGAAGTGAAGAATTGTAACAGAAAGAATTGAAAGAGAAACAAAGGCACCTTTTACTAAATGGATGAAAATCTTGCAATCTGTTATGACTGAAACCTGAATTTTCGAGTCCAAATGTGAATTAAACTTTCCAAAAGTCAATCTTTCAATGCAATTGTTACTTTCATATATGAATTTTGTGTCCTATCTTTCTATTGAATTTGAAATTTTATAAGGGTGCAGATTTATGAACTTCTGGCGCACTGACCCCTCTAACCTTTTTGTGCATTCTGATCCCATCCCCTGTGCATTTTGCTAGTTGATTGCCATTCCCAGAATAAAAGACATATAATAGAAGTATTCTTTGTTTTTTTCTTGCGTCATTGACATTTTCTACCACCGTTACTCGTCCATTTTTGAGAATGCGCAATTTCATTAGAGATAAAAAAATCTTTATTTCATTCGTATCTTAATTAGCTAATTACATAATTTCATCCTTTTTTCGAGAAATAACGAGTAATCTGTGAATTTTATCAACACTTCCTTGTTATAGAAAAACCTAATTGCAGCAAAATGAAAAACTGAATTTTTTTGTGATTATCTGTAATTTCAGCACTGCGGTAATTATCCCTCTAACAGATGTTTCACCACGCTTCCGAGGGGTCACATAGATTTGAATAACACTAGTTGGGGGATCAAATCCATTAAACTGAAATACATGATTGGAGACTCATTCTATCATTAAATCTAATTTAAGTAACAAAAGCAGAACAAAATCAAAATATGTATATAATAGATTGCTCATAGGAATACTGAAGCCTATATTGAATCTTTCAAATGATACGAATTACTTAACTTCAGCCAGATATTAATATTAAACCCTATAATGCATAAGTTTTATTGCATTTAACGTTTTCTTTGACCTCTCTTACGCAAAAAGCTTAAAATTTAAAGTGGTTTTTAACACGTTGGCTGCGGTCAACTCAGGTCAAAATACCGACCCAACTTCGAACAGCGATAACTTCTGAACATGTTTATGTTTTTATGGCATTTTTAACATCTACAGAAATCTTATACATCTATTTTCACGCAGTTTTGGCCATGTGAAAGTCGTCAAATTTGAAAAAAATGAAATTTTTCAAGGTGAAATTTGTGTGGTTTTTGACAGCAGCTCCATAGTTAACTTGTTAAAACGATGGAACTTTTTTTGACTTGTGACTACATATAACCAAACAAAATTCAGCTCTTAATCGATCAAAAACACGAAACATTAATTTGTTTCTTTTAAGTTTAAATGTATATGTAACAGAAGGCATTTTGGAAAGTTCTGGTGTTCTTGATCCCCGGATGCAAACCCAAGAGCTGTGGTAGAGTATTTGATAGCCAAATGTTTATATCCATAGTTCATGGAATATGTTTGCAATCAGCTATAATCACTTTTAAATATGGTCAGCCAAAGTACATGCTATTTATGGTTATAAAATTGGCGATTTTGAAATGTTTCCTGGATTTTGGAAACGAAACAGCTGCTTTAATTAGTGGAAATTGTTTTCACATAAGAATCAATAATCAAGTAGTGCATCCGTTTCGAAATAGGCTTAGAACAAGCCGAAGGAAACCAACGTTGTTGAAAATAAGAATTGGCATCGAAAATCAAGAAATAATTGGAGTCAAAACTTGTTTGAATACCTCCTACTCAAACACATCCATAACTTACAAACTACGTTGCAAAATAGACTAGATCGGATGTGTCGGGGTTCTCGTTTAACCACTTCTGTGCCGGGAATTTTCAACATTTTGGAATCTTTGGAGATTTATTTCTTGACCGGGGACGGCTCCCCACTGAATGGGTCGTGGCGCTGCTAGGTCATGAACTATAGAAAAAAATTAGATGAATAATATTGAAAAATATGTTTGTCATCGGCACTTAAGTGATTAATAATAATTCAATTTGTGGTATTCATAATTTGAATTAAATTAAGGATTACAAAGAAATTTTGTTTTACTGTGACGCTGATATATGCCCTTGCGAATCTCAAAATGTACAAATAGAAAGCTCTTTTTGGATTCTGTTATCGAATATTGATCAAGATCTCCGTCTGTATTCCAGGAGGCACACAAGAATTTATCTCCTTTTTCGAGTATAATGGTATTATTGTTTGCCTTTCACTGTACAAATTTTTAAATTCCTCGGAAATCCGTATAACGCAATATTTGTAGTGTGTGCACTTGTATGTGTAATTGCACGGACAAACTGTGAGTAAGAATATAAATTCAGTTCTCGTTCTTGTCAAAAGTCAAAAGGAATCAAAAAGATCTAACAGTGCAAACCATTAACAGCAGAAATGGACAGAACTTTTTTGCATGTTGCATGTTCTCAAATGGAGTATGAATCACTTCAGTTGCTGAATCAATTCACTACTGCATATTCAATTCGTTTGATATTTTACTTTTTATGCAATATACTTAGTTGCATGCTGCATTTGAAGAATTATGCTATTTTGATATAATGAATATTAGGTTTCTCCTTTTCCCTGAAACTTGCGTGAATTCTGAGATAGTCCTCAAGGCGTTTCATAGAATGAAATTAACTATAGTAGAGTTTATCATTCATTAAAGAGTATCTTCGTATGATTCATCCTACACTTACTCCTATTTTCTTCTCCTCAAGTGGGTGGGTCATTACAACAACTTCCATCTTTGGCAACTTTTAATTTTTCACGTAACTGACATTTTTTAATAGTTGACTTGAAACGAATACAGGGATGTTACTTTGGTGAATATTACTATATGTTTGTTATTCTTTGGAAAAAAAGTTGGTTAACAGCTTTGTAAATGTATTCAAATTAGATAGTTATGATGACCATACCATCCAATTCAGTTTTTGTTTTTTTAATTTTGAAGATATTTTTCTGCGTAATTCAATATATTTGAAGAAAGAATAAGTGGACTGATGCAAAAAAGTTATCAAAATAACTTGTTCATTCAAACTGTCCGTAAAAATTGAAAAGTTGATACAATATGGTTTGTTCAAAACCACCATTGTGTTTCAAACAACGATTTTTCTAATTCATTTCAGTAGGATCAAGTAAGTAGTTTGAACCGAGAAATCATGTTTACTAAGCTCATTCGATGGAAAATTTGGTTTAAGATCAAGCATCGATTTACCCCCTAATTACAATCTGCTTATAACTTCAAGATGAAGAAACTTAATCAAGTTTTTTTTAGGTCTAGCTTTAAGTGACTTTTGCTGCGGCAGTACTGCAAACATACGATACACAATCTGAAAATGATAAACAAGGAAGTGGCTAATTTGTGACGTCGAAAATTTTATCTAGCAATTGATTCACGTGAATATATAATCTGAAAACTATATATTATACAAGGAAGTGGCTGGTTTGTGACGTGATAGATTTTGTGTAGATTCTATGTAGATCTAAGAAAAGATAACCAAGGCCACCTACTGTCTTTGGTATCACGTATTTGCGATTATTACATAAATTGGAAGAGCTCTGAAGGAAGCTTGTAAAAATTATAATAGCTAATGATAATAGAAATCTACTAAGTTATTCAAATTAACAATAATCTAAATAGAGTGAGGCAAGAATTTTAAGTAATTATGGCAACCCACACTTATGTTACTGCGCTGTTTGGAATTCCGACGTTGCTCTGACTTTTAGTTCATTCTTTTCTAACGTGTCGTTATTTCTTCTTTGTAAAGCTTTAAAAATTGAGACATGACAATCTTTGAATGTCTCCTAACACCCTTAAGCAAGGTTAAGCAAACCAATATCTACGACGTAAAACGTTGTGCAAACGCTCTGGAAATTAGCACGACAAGCAACTTTCAGCAGCACAATCGGTCAGTGTCTAAGTTCGGCTGCCGGCTGTATATTTTAGTTTTCTTAAAACCTCACTATTATTGCTTAACCTCGTTAATATTGTTTATAAACATTTGAATCTGAAATGCTATGGACAGGAAAGGATAAGAATATAAAATAAAACAAAACTTTCCGATCTTAATTTTTTATTTATCGTAGTCAAAAAAAAAATTTAATTCGTCGAGGGTGAATTTAATTTTCAAACTTTAATTTCTATTTATTCGACCATGTTTTAAATGGAACCTGGAGCATCCTAATCTTATATGGTTAAAATTATAAAATACATAATAAAAACATAAAGCTTTATAGTGAAAGCATTATCTTAATAAAAATTGCTCCGATTTTAATTTTGGTGCCATTTACATTAAAATAGATTGAGCATTGCAATTTTTGTCAGCCCTTTTGAGCGTAATAGGCTTAGTAATCGGTATTCAGACCCAAAAAATTCAAGAAATGTGTTAAATTAAGTTTTTTGATTGTTGAAAAGTTTGGGATGCCTAGCTTTTTCTTTATAAAAAAACTGTTTAGCTAAAACTTTATGGAGCTCTAATCAATTTGGAAAAAATGTAATTTCTAGCACTTTCATTCATCTTTCCTTTCCTTTCAGGATACCCAAAATATTAAATTTTAGCACACGGATTAAATATGTCACGCAACAGATAGCAAAAAGTCTTTAAACTTTCATAAAACTAAAGCACGTCAAATACAAAAACTCTGCCACCTGCTACTTACTCTAACATTGTAATTAACAAACAGATTTGAATTTTGATGCTACACAAAGCCATTTATTATTTAAAAATAATTGCTGATATATTTCCCAATTTGAATATTTGCTGACCGAGGAATGTTATTTGGTGCATGGATCGTGGTTATCTTAGGCCTAAATTCAAGGATTCAAAGACCATAAAACATTTTTACTGCGAAGTCAACTTCGCTGGACAATGGCATACTTAAAGAGAAAAAGTAACAAAGCCCCCAGATACTTAGAGAGTTAAGCAAACATACATGGGTGGGAAATAAATGCAATCTTCAAGACTCTGCACTCAGATATTTTTAGGACATGCACCAAACATAAAGCACGTGGTTTCAATAAGGAAGTACGAGTGAACAAAATAATACCTTTCAAAATCCTTTTAGTTCATTTGCTTACCACCACATGTTCACATAAGATTAAGAAAAGTTTCTATACGTCATTTGCATTGTCTTCAGTTTGTTTTCTAACAATCTATTGTATTCTCTAAGGCAGGTAGTGGGTGATTAGCACAATTACTGTTCAAAGTTAAAGAAGAATGTGTTAATCGGAAGATTAGATTAGATAAAGAAATAATGCAAAGAAAGAGAAACAAAAGGCCCGGTCCTAAATTTTTAATTTTAGACGTTGGTGGGGATGGTCTATAAAAGAGCGGCTCAATGTTCTGAGAACACAACAAGCAAATTTTGCTAGAATCAAGTCATTTGAATCAAAATTTGAATTCAATAAACTATTGATCAATAGAATGGAATTTGGAAGAGTATGCGTTTTGGTTCTTGTCTTTGTCTTCATTTGCAACCAACAAGTGGATGCTAGACGTAAGGAACTATTTTCATCATTTCTTTTTGGTCTGTCATGATTAATGATTCATTAAAAACAATGTATTTGTGTAAGTACCTTAATGTTGCTTTTAATCAAACTTGGGCCCTTTTTTCCTTTTTGTATTTAGCTTGCCTGTTTTGTGATTTTATTGTCTAGGTATCTCCTGTACTATTTGATAAATCTTGATGGAAATGATGCAAAGTGCTTTGTATTTTAAATTTAAAGAATAGTAATTATTTTTCAGGGCCAAGACGAGTAAGACCCACAAGACCACCAAGACCCACAAGACCAATAACAACAAGGCCACCAATTCCTTCAACATATGGTAAACTTCAAATATAAACATTTTCAAAATGATTTCAAAGCAATGCAATGAGTCATTTAGTTATATAATATCAATCAACAGTGTGTCCCAGACAAATTTGACCCGTGTTTTAAACATAACGGTTTTCAACCTAAACAAATCTTAGCGGTTTTAAACCATTTGATAGCATTTTGAGCAAGCTTTCCAATGATGTAAAATATGAAATATTTAGTCCAATATTTTGGAAGTAAATAAGTTTTCTTCCAACCGTTACGGTAATTAACTGTTTAATGGTTAATCAAAATGACATTAAACCAATAAATCTTTTGTTAAAGCCATGTTATCAAAATTTTATTCTGGTGTTACATAAACACGAAAATAAATCTTAGCTGCATAAAACTTTTATTGCTATTTTTTGTGCTGTTTAATGAGGTTGCTGGCTTCTGACGAGCCTGATCAACTTTGTTTTGATTATTTCTCTTTTACGACTTCCATTTAAAAGTGTCTTTAATTAACCATTAAAAAGATAATTTGATATTTTTATGGCAAAATTCTCTATTTCTCTATTTTTTTTAAAATTCAAACGTACGTTTTTGAAAACCTTGACGTCCAATCAAGTGATGTAAAAGTCGCAAAATTTGAGTAACCTATAAAAAGTTATAGTTGGTCAAAGATTCGGCCCAAAGTTTTCTGTGACACACTGTATAGTATAATTTAATAATTCAATTTTGAATACTCGAAATAAATTGCATCTCAATTTGTTTCAATATACACTTATAAAAAGTTTTTACTTGTTTTATAGTATCTATGAAACAAAACGTTGCTAACATCCAAGAAGAACTTAGCAAACTCGTTGCTAACGTCACAAGAATCAACGGAACCGCAGAAGGTCTGTCATAATAATCAAAGCCCTAATGTATAAAAATATATTTTTGTTCTGTTGCAATCTTCATCTTCCATCTTTAACCAAATGGTTAGGGCGCTGTGCTGAGAACTCAGAGGTCCCGGGATTAACGCCGACAAGAAGGTTTTGGTAATAA
>JAUBWS010140404.1:0-10642 GCA_032270445.1 Darlingtonia californica
TGATCAGAAATACATGTATTGTAACTGCCGCTGCTGACAACGTTTGTCTGAATAGTAGTAAGGACAACATCAATCAAGGTCTTAGAAGTTGGAGTGATTCTTGTAGCATCCTTGATGACATTTTGGAAGTTGGATGAATACAAAATCCTTTTGAATGCGGCAGCAGTAAATACAGCATAGGTTCATTAAAAAGAAGGTCAAACTAAAAATACATGAGTTGGTCAAGAAATATGAGGATTAGGTGAGTTTTTGCTTGTATTTCTCTTTTTTTCTCTCAATATTTTGTCTCCTCTCCCCCTTATTGTCCATTGACCATTAAAAAAAGGAGAATTGTCGAAGGGATCAATGGTTAGTTTTTGCTGAACCCAAGAGGTTGACAGACAAATTATACCTAAATTTGAAATCCTCAGAATCTCCTTTATATAAAATGGCTTGTCTTAGTAAAATTTCTTGGTCAATCTCTCATATGGCCTTTTATGAATGTTAGAACAGTAGAAAGCTGTTAATGCCCCCTCTCTTTGAAAGCCAAATTTTGAAGATTTGAAAAGTAGGTAGGAAAAATGGGGTCATTGTAAAATTTGGACCACTCCAGGCTAGAACATTGGCCATGAAAGGGCAAAATTTGGCCATTTTGTCAATTTTCTTTGTATAGATATTTTCAGCACTTGAAATTTATTAAAGTAAGTTAATCTTACTAGAAACTTTAAAAAAATTGTATGGTTTTAAGGTTTCTGTAATCCGTTGCTGCATTATTTCACTTAAAATATTGAAACAGTTGCAAAATCTTGTTGAAAAATGTTATCTTTTTATCATAAGTCTGCCATTTATGGACTTTTTTTTGGGAAAAAATGATTTCAAATGATTTAGGGTATGGCAATCTAAATTTTCTGAAAGTTCCATGTGCAAAAGTCTAAAATTGACACTTTTTTGACAACAAAATGATTTTTAGGATTTTTTTAAATGTCAAATGACCTGCTCGTGTTTTTGAACATGTCCACATAATTGATTAAATACAATATTTTCTTTGAATTTTAAATGTTGAATTATATACATACTGGCACTGGATCTTTTTCTGAATTCCTGTGCTGGATTTCTAAGATCTTCCCATTGAGTTCAGCCACTTGTTTGGCATCATATTAGAAAAACACGTGCACATGGTGCAAAGCTAAAGTAAAAATACTACTAACTGTAAAAAATGATGAGAATTAAGCAGCAAAGGTAGCTCAGTGGGAATGAACTGACACTTAAAATGAAGTATAGAATTGTTAGAAGTTATGAGTTTGAATCTAAATCGATTTGTATTTTAAGTTTTTTTCTTCTTTTTTTTTTGAAGTTTTTTATTTCATTTTAACTATTTATTTTGTTTTTCTTCAATTTTTGTGTCCAAACAGCACTTTCCAAGGGGTAAGTATTCAAGTCACAACCTTGTCACAACTTTTAGCCTCTACTGTTTACATGTTTTGTTTTGGACATGTTAGGGGTTGACAGGCTTGGTCAGGAATGGCTTAAATGGTCGAAATAGCAGTTTTCCAATTGATCGATTATTGATATCCATTGCATATCAATTAAATGTAGCAGAAGGTATGGGTGGTCCAGGGGGTGAAACCCTGGTAGGGCATCCATTTTTAGGGTTTATTGTATTTTTTGATGGAATAACATGTCTTGGTGTGTAGTTATTTAACTTTTTTTTAAAAAGATCATTCTGACATTTGATCGGTCAATTTGGAGTTTTCCATTAATATTTTGGTCTTTCATCTTTTTTCTGTATTCTATAGATCAAAGTTCCAAAAGTTTTGGGTGTTAAATTAAGGCATGCGGTGCTTGCATACCTGAGTCAATCTTCCTATCAATAAAAAAAGACGATTTTTTTAAAAAGGAATTTAGGATTGATCAGGTTTTGGAATTATATCAAAACCTACTTTTACCCATCTGAAGGAGTCAGTAGGATCCAATGCCAGAACCCCAGCTGTGATATATTATTATCCAGTGTTAGAACCCTAGCGACATCCATACGTTTGTCAAGGTTAGGGTCACCTTTAGGGTTAGGCTTATCTTAGGGTTAGGTAAACAGTTAGGTGCTGTTTTGGTTTGTGATAGAGTTGGTGCTACGACGAGGGCTAGTGTTGTTAAGGTTAGGTTTAAGGATAGAGTTACCGTTAGATTTTGCTCAATTTCAAGCATAAGAGAGAAAAACTCCTCAAGTATTATCTTCAGGATTCACAGGATCATAATTTCAAGAAATAAGAGAGTTAAATTCCAGGGTACATAATATTCTCAGGATCTTCATAAGGATCTGCTGGATCATCATTTCAAGAATAGGGAGATAGTCCAAGACCCTCAGGATCCTCGCATATATTTTCAACAATAAGAGATACAGATACAGATTCCTCAATCCTGAGGACCCTCAATATCTGCAGAATATAAAAGGTGAAATTTCATTTATGAATTAATTATGAATAAATGAAAATGAATAACTTAATAATCTGCAGGATGATGCAAAACCTGTGCTGTAAATCATTTCTCACTTTGCATTTTTTGAGGCAATCCAGATTTTTCATTCCCAACATTTTTGTTGGATCTCTTGTGTACCAAGGAAAGTGACATCTTGCTTTTCTCCATGCTACTGTACAAGCTTCATTAAGAAAGCTATGAATGATTATTGGATTAATCATGGTTAAACATTTTTATCTTTCTCGTTTTTTATGGCATTTTTGAGACATTATGATTTTTCTCAACTGTTAGGGTGGGGCCATTGACAAACTATTTCAAGCTTTTTTATTGTGAACTGGCTGTTAAGGTTTAGACTCTCTCCCTCTTAACGACCATCTAAAACTTATTTGAAAAAAGGTGCGAAAAACTTCAATCCAGAAAGCAATTCTTACCACAAAAAAGAGACATTTTTTTGTGCCATTGTCCTTTTCTTTTCAGCCACTTTTGACCTGCAGGAAACTCTTCCATCCTGCAACCCATGACATGTGAGAAGCACTTCTAGCTGTATTTTTATGGCTGTAATACAGGATTTTTTGGAAATGTTAAAAGAAGAAAAAGAGGAGCTTTTGTTTGGGGTGTCTACCAGAATCTTCTGATGGATTTTCTTGATTTTTCCTGATATGTTCTGTTCTTATTATTCAACATATTTTTCTGAGTTAGAAATATATAAATCTTTCTTATTAGCATAAGTTTGGATGGAGTCCCTTCCCCTAAAAGAACTAAAAGTAGGATGTTGACTGAAAACACATCACACATGCATAGGCTTTGTATTCGTACTTTTCTTATATATTTTTGTTTATGCGCATGTCGTCTTTTGATCAGGTTTAGTTGTTGTTTTCAAGATCTTATGAGATCTTTCCTTAAAGAAGGGCGTTAGTAAGAGTTTTGGCTGTTTTTTTCTGTAGCACCTGATTGCACACATAATTCATACAACTAAAAGTCATCATAACTGACATATAAATCATTTTATTTTCAAGAAATTTTAAATGAGAATACCATGCCATATAAACTTAGAAGTACATTGATTGGCCATGAAGCTGATGTTCGAGATGTTGTTGCTTCATTATATCCTGTAGAAGGGGTTATTACAGTGTCAAGAGATCAAAGTTGCCGTGCTTGGGCACCAGATGGCAATGCTTTTGTTCAAGAACATATCTTCTTTGGTCATGCCAAATATGTTGCATCTGTATGTATAATGCCACCTTCTGACAAACATCCTCATGGTAAAATGTTTTTTATTTGTTCATTGAAATGCTATACATACATATGAGTGTTTGATCTATAATTTTCATATTGTTTACATTCCAGGAGTGGTAATAACTGGTGGTAATGATAATCTTATCATGGGTTTTGATTTCGAATCTCCAGGTGAGTTATATCTTGACCAAGAAAGAAAAAATTATGCAATTATTTAATATAATGCTGCTTGATATTTTCAATAAGGCGAGAACATTTGATGATGAGAATAATTTATTAATACATACTATACTTTAATTAGACATGAAGAAGTCTTGTAAAAGATGAAACATCAAATCTAAAAAAGTTGTCATCTTTTCTCTTCTTGATACTATTTTTTTAATAAATACAACTTATCTTTTAAAGTTTCTATAAAAAATCAAATGAAAAATCTTATGCTTCAAAATTGAATATATTTTTCTTCTTTTAAAAAGAACCAATCTTTACCTTAACTGGTCATACTGGTACAGTGTGTTCATTAGATGCTGGTAATTTTGGGACAATTCTATCTGGATCATGGGATAAGTAAGGTTTTGTTTCATTATATTCATTTGATCAAGCTTTGATTAAGTCTAGGAATATTTACAGTCCCAGCTATTATTTGTAATAAATGTAAGGCAAGACTGATTTAATTAGTTGTTTCATGACCAACCATATTTTTTCTGCATACGCTTTAGAAATTAAGGATAACGAAAAACAATGATAGCATAAAATACAAACAAGCTGAAGTTTCTTTATTTTTGAATTTTTTTCTTCTTAGGTCTAGACTAAACAAACATTTCCGTTTTGTAGACGAAAAATACCTGTAGTTTGGAAATATTTTGGTTTATGAAATTTTGTTTATTCTATTTTTTTTGTCGCACCTATTGACCAATTTTTCAAAATACTACTGAAAAATATCATTTCAAACTCACTGTTCTTTTCTTTTTGTTTTGAAGGCTTTTAAACCCTGTTTGCTTTGGTAGTAAATGTTTAAGATTTACAAACCTGTTTTTTCATTTCAGAACTGCAAAAGTTTGGATAAATGGGAGAGAGGTGATGAACTTAAATGATCATGAAGCTGCAGTTTGGTCAGTGAAAATGTTGCCAGATAAAGGATTGATGCTGACTGGTACCTTATCTATGTTATATAATTGTTCTTCTCTTTTTAAGTTTAATAAAATGTGTCTTTTGTTACATTACAAGGAAATTTTATTACAAAATTGTGAAACGTGTATTACAGTAAATTGTCTGAAGTGCATCACTTTTTCCTGATATTACCGGGTGTCCCAGAAAGAAGTCCCAATCTTTGAGTGGATATTGTGTTATAGCCAACAGAGATATTTATAAAATTCTTCTTTATTCGTTTAGAGGAAAGCCTGATTTAAATTTTGGTAAATAATACTTTAATTTTCATTCAGTATATCAAAAGCTATGAGCATAAAACTGAGAAAGAAATTTCAAAAAAAGAAAAAAATGGACGAAAGATATGCTGCACAAAGAGACAAAAAACAACACACAAATCATTTTATTCATTAAGAAATGTATGTTTAAATCAAATACAGTATATGTAGAAATCAAGTTTTGTCTAAAGTTTAAGTATTATTTTTCTGATGCTTTTAATGTTAAAATTATCAAGCTTTGAGCTCTGCATTTAGTGCCTTTTACAAAGAACTTTTGTATAAATGTATGTACTTTTGTTAGCCATTCGTGTCCATTTTTTGTCATTTTTTTGAAAATACATTCTCAGTTTTATGCTGATAACTTTTGATCTACCAAATGAAATATCTCTGCTGGCAATCATACAATATCCGTTCAAAATTTGGGACTTCTTTCTGGGACACACCCGGTAGTTTTCCTACCAATTCCATTTGTTGCATCCTATGTAATTTAAGGTTTCGAATACCCAAGTCCTCTTTTAATCTAAAAGTACGAAGGAATAACAAAAAGCATTAAGCACTATCACCAAATCAACGTTTTCTGATAATCCCAATGTTTTAAAAAAACACTAACTATAAGATTTTTTTTTTAATTTTGTAGCAAATATTTTTTCAGTTTCCAGATTATTCTTAATAACTTGAATAATTCAGTGTTGTCAACTATTATACATAATAATTTGTCTTTTTAAAGGGTCTGCTGATAAGACGATAAAGCTTTGGAAAGCTGGCAAATGCACTTTAACTTTCATCGGTCATACAGATTGTGTCAGGGGTTTGGCAATATTAAATCCCAATGAATTTTTATCATGCTCAAACGATAGGTAACAAGATTTTTTACATGCTGTTGACAGTAGTAGTGAGATGCTGCGCTTCTTTTTTCATGCTATTTTTGAAGATAATGCTTTTGTATAATTCAGTCCTATTTTTGTTTGAATATGTGCTTGCTGCAGAGAAATGAACTACCTTAAAGGAATAAAATTTCGCATAAACTAAATTCTGTGAGTATAAAATCTAAATAAAAAAATTGATTATTTTGAAGATTTCGCGAGAATTTAATTTCGAAATTTGCAAAATTTGATTCCCCTATAAGATAAGTGAAATAAATAGGGTATCAAATACAAGTTCTTTGAGAAAGGTAGCTGGTTTTTATTGCCTATTTTTAAAAGGTATGGCATGTATTTAATGTTCAAGCTTTAAAAATCACTTCTGTGCCAGGAATTTTCAAGATTGTGGGAATCTTTGGACATGGGGGACTGCTTCCTTGTGCATGGGTTGCGGCGCTTCTAGGTTCCACAAGTCTAGGGGCATAAAAATTCTTAAATTCCATGACAAATAATTGTTTGTCATACGCACTTACTGTATTGGTTAACTAAATCTGCAAATTTATCATTTTTTCATCATTTTAAACAAGTTTAACCACTTCTACAGTATGCTGAGAATTTACAAGATTTTGGGAATCTTTTGACATAGTCTTTTACTTGACTGGGGACCGCTCCCGACCGCTCTTCTGGTACCTGCGTTGTGAAGCTCCTAGGAGTCCAAGACTGTAGAAATTTATAAAATTCCATTACAAATGTAGTTGTCCTCAGCACTTAATTGGTTAACAGGGTTAATTACATTAAAAAATAAAAAGTTTCATCTTGTTTTTCTTACAGTACTATCAGAAGATGGGCATTGACAGGCGATTGTATACAAGTTTATGAAGGACATTCCAATTTTGTATATAGGTTTGAATAAAAAGCTTGATATTAATCAAACACTTTAATTTTTAGCACATCCCTGACAATTATTTTGATGTTTTTAGTATAGCACGAATACCTGGTACATCAAACTTTGTTTCTTCTGGTGAAGATCGAACTGTCAGAGTTTGGAAAGGTATGGAAGTTTTAAGATATTTTTAGAAGGCTATTTGGGATTAAAAAGCCTAAGTTTCATCTGTAATGTGAAAAAATTGCCCTATCATAGCGAGTTAGAAATTACAGATATAAATGACATTATATTTATATAGTATTAAGAGTGATAAGTTCTATTAATACACGTTGAATGTAAGGTCGGAGAGTCAGTAGGGCTATATTTATGACTTAAAGTACTAGAAATAGGCAAACAACACGAAAGTCAAACCTTTTGGATAGTTTGTTACGTTCCAGTCGAGCTTTTGTGGTCGATATATATGATCTATAATCCAGAATTTTTTATTCATATAAAGAAGAGATATACCAAATCTTTTGTCTTTTGCATTACTCCTTTGAAAGTTATTCCTTATATTATTTGTTAGGGGAGAAGTGTGAGCAGACAATCACACTACCAAGTCAATCAATATGGTGTGTTAGTGCATTGGAAAATGGTGATATTATCGCTGGTAGCAGGTACTTTTCATTTAGTAAACTACCCTGATATTGGGCAATACAGTCTGTTATCATCAACTGAAGAAATATCTGCAATTACGTTTGGCTAACAAGAAGCAAATACATCCAACTTATTCTTTATTTTTCTTGCTCATTAAAGGTTCGAAAATAATGACGGAAAATTTGAGAACTCTAAAAATATCTGGTACTGTATTGTATTGTTGTCACATGATAATTCCTATATAGGATAACTTTCTATTTATAGCCAAATTTTTTAATATTATATATGTGATGTTTTGAAAGTATGTAATCCAAATAAATTTTATTAGAAACTAAGAAAGTATTGATAGTATGTTCTAATAAGAACGTGTATCGCATTGATATTATTTTAAATTCTACATGTTTTTGTTTTATGGAACCATTAGTCAAGTATGTATTTTTTTAACTGACATACCTTTAAGACACATTTGTTTTTGCTTGAATGAAATAATGGTGCTAAATGATTTTTCTTGGTATTCTGTATTTAAGTGATGGTTTCTGTCGTGTCTTTTCTGAAGATCCTAGCAGACAAGCCACTGAAGAACTTCAGAAGGTATGAGCTTGTATCGTTTACAATTTTGCTATTTTCATCTTCATTGCGACTGTCGTCTACAATATGTGTTACCTTAAAAAGACATTATTTGCAGGACAAATTTTCGCGAAAACAAATATTTTTGAAAATATTTCCAAAATGGCATAAAAAGGACTTAAGTTTGGTCAAAAATCTTGTGAAATCGCGAAAATAAATCTACGCGAAAATTTGTCTCCTTAAGGTAGATGTAGATGTACTGTACAGCACCATGGATTTCTGTGAAATTTTGAACATTTTCAGGCTTTTGTATATAAATATTGCACGTGCGTGATCATACGCCTTGAGTGTTGTGTAAGTCTGATGAGGAGTGTGATTCAGAACTATTTTTATTAAAATGACAGGCATTTGAGGTATGCAGTTACTTATGCAAGCCTCGTATGCCAAAGCCTACATTAGATGACTAATTCAGGCTCACGAATTTGGTTATTCATTTTCTTTCTCGTTTTTCATTAGGAGTATGAAGAAAGTGTAGCAAACCAAGCAATCCCAGCAGCTGCAAAGTATGAAGTTTGAAAATAATTCTTAATCAAAATAATTTGTCTGTAAGTATAAAGCACTAACTTTTATCTTTAATTTTAGCATGGATCTTGGAGAAATCAAAATTGACAGATTACCAGGTCCTGAGGCGTTGCTTCAACCAGGTATGTACTTGTTTCTTATGGAAATGGTTATAAATTTTAGGCAACAATATATTATTATTTATATTTTTTGCTTTTAAGGGAATAAACCAGATCAAACTCGTTTGATCAAAAATAACGGCGTAGTTGAAGCATATCAGGTATATTATTATTAAATATTGTATGAACGATACCATGAAATTCAGTAATAAATTAATTTGTGTATTTATGTATTCGTACTATAATAAGTATCATTTTTTTGTAGTGGGATGGTTTTGGTGGTGAATGGAAAAAGGTATGTTTTTTGTTTCCAAAAATTCCTTTTGTATTAAGGAAATGACTTTGAAAACATTTTTTTAGGCAAGGAAGTTTATTTTTGTTCTCACTGTTTATTCTGAAAACTTCAATACTGGCTGTATCATTATTTTCTCGCCCTTTAGATGTAGATAAAAATCACTTCATGATCATTGTTTTTGAATTGTATATACTTATTACCTCATGTCAAATTCTTCCTTGCAAGTTTTTGATGACAAATCGTTCTCATTAATTACCGACGCATTTCGATACTTTAACACATGTATATCGAAGCAACAAAATTAGCGATAAATTACCTCCTTGTCATGATCAGGATACGATAACAAATTAGGCTATTTTCTGTTCAGGTTGGTGAAGTCACGGGAGCGGCAGGAGCGGAAGGTTCAAAAAGAACTTCAGAAAAAACAATTTATGAAGGACAGGTAATATTTCTTTTCATGACAAGTTATCTTAATATTTTTTGGTTTATTATACATAATTTATATTAAACATATGTCTTATAATATTACAACATCACAGTAAAAAGGAATGTTTTGTAATGGTTTTGTTAGAACCATAAATAGAGAAGATAGTTCCTTAACATGTTTTCATTACCTGTGTAAATAACCTGTACCTTGTTAAATTTCAAATCACTATGATAGGAGAAGAAATTTATTTATATCAGCCTATTTGCTTTCAATTTTAACGCGCCCAACAGTATTTGTCCAACCCCCCAATAATCAATGCTCGCGGAAATTAATGATCTTCAGATATTCCAGTCTTCTTTAAAATTCTACAACCCTCTCCCCTCTTTCATTCATTCATTCATTCATTCGTTCAATGATTCATTCATTTCACACTTACATGTTTTTTGGAATACGTTTATGTATTTTATGTTTCATATTTTAGGAATACGATTATGTTTTTGATGTTGATATAAAAGACGGAGAGCCACCATTGAAATTACCATTTAACGTAACAGGTAATTTATTTATGGTTGTTGCATGAAATAACATTCAACAATTAAGACCCTTTTCATAGTATGCATCGAGCTGTCAATCCCTCATCCCTTCAAAAAAATGACAAAATGACCGCTCCTTCTCGGCAAATAATTTCGGGAAAAGTTATCCCTTCCCCCTCCTTCTTTCACTGCAACCCACCTCCAAAAATCGTGCTCGTTCCCCCCGTCACCCCTTTTCCATTTATTGCTGGAAGAAAGTGGGGTCAGATTATGTTGATGTTAAAAACGAGTCCATTCATAAAGACATGACTTCGAAAATAGCCTATTTTTTGTGGTTCTCACAGATGATCCATACATGGCCGCTCACAAGTTTCTGGAAAAGAATGATATCAGCCCAGGATTTTTGGATCAAGTAGCTAATTTTATCATCAAGAATACGCAAGGTGTTACGTTGGGACAAGCTCCAAGTCAATATCAAGATCCTTTTACTGGTGAGTTGTCTCAAAAACTTTAATTTCTTTCAGAAACATCATTGAAATTCCTCTTATCACCTATTTTTCCATTTTTTCACGAATTCATTCATTCATTCATTCATTCATTCCATTCATTTCTCATGACCAAGATATTTTACGATATCAATTAGAATATTT
>JAUBWS010140514.1:0-19948 GCA_032270445.1 Darlingtonia californica
TATATACTGTTCTTTAATCAGTAAAAGTTGACCAACCAACAGATAGACAGATAGATAGACAGAGATAGATAGATAAATAGATAGATATTTATTTATTTATTCCATTAAACAAATTATTTTTACATTGCAAGGAGCATCATATGGAGACCATTAAATAGCTGTAATAGCTAATCAAAGACAAAGTGATGGCCACCAAAAAAATAAGAAACTAAATTGAAAGAGATGCTTGTATGTAAAATAGTTATAAATATGATTACTGTGTAAATTTTCCAGTAAATCAATGAATTTTTAATAAAAGAGGAGTATAGAAAATGTGAAACTAATTAAGAAATGTACTGGCTCAATAATTTTACCACAATAATGAACAAATAATCCGATTTTTCTTCCTCTTTGTCGTTTTGGTCAGCTTGTGGGTTTTCATTTTCAATAATTTTCCTCAACATATCAGCAATGATAGGATTGTAGAATTCAGCGGATATTGATTGTTCTCAAGGATTCCTTTGTCTTTTTTCAAATTATTGTGGAACAACTGCCAAGAGCTGCATGCACGGTAAACTCGATGCACTAGAGACCGGCGCGGACACAACAGTTCGCTTATAACACTTTGGTGCAAGTAAGTGGTAGGTCATCGTGAGCCCCGTGTTGGTAGGTTTGTATATATACTACTTTGAAACGAGCTTTCCGTAAGATCTTTCAATGGACATATCTAAAAATGCGATTGAACCGTTAATTTCACGCTCAATGACAATAGTAAACTTCAATGATTGGTGAATTGACTATTTATCTCCTCTAACGTTTCTTGGATCTCGTCTGCGTTAATGTTTCTTAACGTGTCATCCATGTATCTAGAGTAAAAATCTGCTTCACCTTTGATAGAATTAACGAATTTACTAAGTCATCCATCAGCAAGCAAGCATGGTGGACTCCCCATTGCCAATTCAATTCAATTCAATTCAAACATATATTTTCCCGAGGGAAGGGACATCCAATTAGTTACCTAATACAATGAATGCAACCTAATAAAAAAAAATGAAAAATTATTACAAAACTAAAAAGAAGAATAAAAAAATAGAAAATATATATAAAAAATGTGGTATAGAAATGAGGAAACTGATATATATATACTAACCTATTAACTTATTACTCTGTGTAACTGTTAAGATAAAATTTAACTGAAAGAGACTTAAGCTGTGAAAGCCAAAGTTCAGAGAGACTATAATCACAAAAGTGTTTCTGCAACTTATTCCACTGACTAGATGCAAGCAAGCCTGTAGCTACGGGGGTGTGTTGGGGAAAAAATTTTGTCGGCAAATCCTACTTATTCTGTACTTTGTCGGCAAATTTTTACGGGTCCACGTAGACCGCGCGTTCAAAACTTAGATTTCGTGTTAAAAATTTGAGTTTTATCAACATTATATAATTTGTCGTCGGGAATCTGGAATCAAAGTTCAAAATTTTCTCTAGCGTGTCGGACCCAATAATTACACCCCCCCCCTGGAAAAATGTCTCGCAATGGCTCTGGATGCAAGACGAGTGAAAGAATGCAGACCAAAATTAGTTGTTTTAACATTTTGCAGATTAAGATGGCCAATGACGTTACCCCTAGTACCTTTTGAATGACTAGTTTTAGAGAACTTAAGAGTTTCAAGGATGCTGGCTGGTAGGTTACCATTAAAAAATTTGTGAACATATAGAATGTTCATTATTTCAACTTGATCAAAGAATTTCAAAATTCCCAATTCAGCATACAAGGGTGTAGTTGAAGTCCTAAAAGTACTGAAAGTGATGAGCCTCATGGCAGTGTTTTGGACTGTGAGAATTCTGTGGGTCACAGAACTGTCACACAAACCCCAGATTTAATTAGCATATCGTGTATGAGAAGAAAAAATTGTGTGATAAATGTTGACTAAAAGTTGGGTGGGAACAAAATGACTTAGTTTAGAGAGAGCCCTGTTTGCCCTGCGTAATTTAGCAGCAACAGCAGAAGTATGAACTTTCCAATTGAGGTGTTCATCAAGATAAACACCCAGATATTTTACACTTTTGCTTGGAGTTAGAATTTTACCAGACAACTTGATCCGAGAAATACAATCAAGGCGTTTCCAGGGGGATCGAAATATAATGAATTCAGTTTTGCTAGCGTTAAGAGATATTTTGCCTGCATAGCTTAAGCAAGCTTTTTTTTCATCATTGTTGATAACATTTGTTATTTGGTATTTTTCAAGAAATAGAAAACATTTCTCGACAGAAAACACTCTGTTTCAATGCCAATCACACCAATATGGTGGTATACACCGCCATTTCATCATTCAAGATGTTACTTCTTCATGCAAAAGCTTTGTTTTGCCAACAGGTTTTCAACTATGACTTTACCTACCTACTCATGACTGAGTGCATTTTTCACATGTGAAATTCAACCAATAGTGTGGGGCAAAAGAGTATTTTGCTTTTCACCACACCCCCGCCTTACTTACTTACTCACTTACTTGTAGATGGCCATATATCATTGAACTGATATACAGTGGTAACCTGTAGTCCCACTCGTGTGGGACTCGTTGGGCGTACAAATTTAAAGTTGGTTCGTCAAGACACCTTTTCAACTAAGGAAAAATAGTGAATAATGAAATTTTACTGTATCAGATATGGATGTTATTGCGGCAGTAAACTAATGAATGGGTGACAACTAAAATTTGGTAACCCTTCTCTATGTTCTTACTGTCTGCTCGGATTTGGATTTACAAGGATTTATTATTATTATGCAAACCTTTCAAAACAATTAGCCATTTAAATGAAAATGAGGCCTTTTTGAGGAATAAACTCCATTATCCGTGGGCTTTCCTTACTTACTTACTCCTATTCCAGCTTAATGTCTTCTTTCCTACATGCAGTATGTAGTATGAGGCAAGGTCCAGGACAGCCCTGGATGCATGAACCCCATAAAATTTACTGCACTAGAGTATCCGATATATCGCTTCAGGTTTTTTGTCTCACACATTATGCAGAATTAGAAAATGGTCTACTCGCCCTTGGATAATACTAAAAAATAGTCTTTCTTACAAATGTTGATCAAATCTATTTTTAGGAGTATTCGAGTATGGGTAATGCGTGACAATGGAAAATATTGGCCAAGTGTATGTCATCATATGCCAGGTTGAGAATGTCAGTTTTTCTTATTTACATTGCATAATTAGTAATGCTGGTGGTTGCCCAACTAAATGTCAAAATCATTGTGTTTTACCTTAAAGAGAAGACTATTCCCACACATCAACTAAATTGATATATCATGAATTGGACATTTGCTGATTTAAATACAGCATTTGTGGTCAGTAGATTTTTAAATAGGAAACGCTGTATTTTATATTTTCTTTGCTAAAAAAGCAACAGTTTCTGCTATTTTTTATGTTTTACTGGGAGACGAGAAAATCGTCAATTAAAATATCACATTCAAATTAATTTATATTATCGTGCATCAGAAAGTCTGTTTTTCGTGTATGTAAAATTATTATTGTGTACATGACCTACATACTGGCTTAGTGCGTGACAATTTTCTGTTTGTGTGGTCATATTATGTATAAGATTGAAATCAAAAGCTTATTTATTTTTTTATTCATTTATCAAATTATATTTCAGCTCCATAAATTGGGTTCTCCTAAAATCGCGTACAGTGATGTGTAAATCTAAATATGAATTAAGGTGTATAATAAATGTAGATTAAATTAAATCAGAGAATATGTTGGCGATCAGACAAGCTCTGCTTTAAAGCTCCTTTGAATTCTTCAGATGTGGATTTACTTTCAATTCTTTTTCATAAACAATATTATATAGGCATCACAAAGTTTTGGAAGATAATTTTACTTGCACGTTTTTTAGTGGCGCGTCAAATCGCATTTGCGTGCACGGTAAGCACACAGAAACAAGCGTGCACGCAATGCTGCAAGTCCTGGTTCCATGAATATCAAAGAACTTGTATTGTTTCATTGTTTCATTATAACAGATGTTGGTTGTTCACTTGTTTTTGAAAAAGAAAGTGGGAAGGTGTTTGTTGGAATGTTACAAGGAAGTGTACATGTAAGTGAATTTCTGGCAGCAAAATAATGCCGCCGTGTTTGAAAATTACAGCCTCAAAATATAAGGAACGACGGCAATAATAAATTCATTGTGGACAAGGTGCGTTAAAATGTACCTTAACTGAGTTACTCAAGTCTCTAATTAGAGTGCAAGATTATACTAAGGAAAAAGACAAGTGTTAACAATGAACTGCAAGCAGGATGAGAAAAGGGAAGAATTGATACCAGAGTTCAATATCTTTCTGATTTTTCCTTCGGATTAAAAAAGCCAGTAGCGGCAAAAATTTGCCAACGTAATTTCAATTTATGATGGCAAAAGCTGAATGCCGCCGTAAATTTAGAGGGCTGCCATTATGGTGTGTGACAGAGTTTTTATTATTATTTTTTTTTTTGAAGGAATATGATCTGTCAGATGATGTCAATACACTCACTTTAAAAAGAAATTATTTAGGTAATTATCTGAACCTTTGATTTTGTATTTAACAGGTTACTTGCAAAGGGACTGAAGTCATTGCCTAAGTCTGTTTTAAATAAGCGCCAGTTTGTAGCACTTCATTAGAAATCTTTTGATTTTTTTGAGTTATTTTCTGCTCCTAGACTCCACAAGTAAGCCATAAGTGTAAACTGACAATCTTTGTAAGATAGAATTTATATTCTGATTTTTTATACTATAACACTACATTATGGTATTTGCAGCACACACTAAGAGGGTGAATTGTACGTATTTCTCCTTGGATTATCAATGGCTATTAAGTTGTGGTAATGATCGACAGTTTCAATGGCATTGCACCAAATCTGGGAGAAGAATTGGAGGTTATAGTGCAGCTACAGCACCTTGTACTTGTTTACAGTATCTTTTCATTAAAAACATCGAATGATTGAAGTAGATAAGATAATGGACATTTTTACCTAGTTTTTAGTCGGCAAAAACACCAAAACATCTATCGGTTTCAATGTATTTCTTGCCTTCGTGGAAACACTTCCAGGGAGCCAATTGTTGGCTAACAATTTTCACTACTAAAAACTTCCACTGAACTCAAGACCTCAAAAGCTTAAAGCTCGTAAAACCTTAATAAAAACCACTTGGCTGTGGATCTATAAAAATGTTACTATGTTAAAAATCTTGTCTCCTTGTATCATTTACTTCCATTTTATGCACACATGAATTAAAAAAAAACTATGAAATCCTTCTGTTTAACTTAACAATGATTAGATTTGATTCACATTCCTGCTATACCTTTATGGGAGATCGAGGTGGTGAAATCCATGTTTTTAAACTTGATGAAAATTCGTTGAAACCAGTCACAATATTAAAAGGGCATTCAGGTAATACACTATTTTTTGTCAAGAATACGAAAATCGAACACCTAAAATTCCATTTTCGAATGTTTTGATTTCACCGCTTCAAAAATTGTAAGCGATCAAAAAATTCATATTTCACATGTGAGATGTGAGATTTGCGCTTTATTAGCTTCTTCTTAGCCAATCAAAACGCAGATATTTTTTGGGTCGACGATAAAGGGAATAATTGAAGAAATATTTAGATTAGATGGGTCTCATGAAAAGATAAGTTTGTGACTTGATTTATGACTTTCTAATTGTCTTTTTATCTTATAAAGCAAACTATTAGCTTACATAGTAATTTTAATTTGTTCCCTGGTGAAATTGGGAATCCATTCAGTCTTCCGTTCATGTTATCCAGTTTATGGTGGTATTGAGTCTTGTATTATATAAAGGATTTTTTGATCAATAGGGGGAATATTAAGTGTCACATGGGATGAAGAAAGAAAATGGCTTTATTCAGGAAGTGCTGATAATTCGATAATCATTTGGGATATTGGAGGTCAAAAAGGTTCAGCACTAGAATTACATGGACATAAGTATGTTTTCGTTGTTCTTTTTCATTTTGAAGATACTGTCGTTGCCACTTTTCACAGTTTTGTTTTTCTTTATTTGGCAGGGGTAAAGTAAACAGTGTGAGTTTGACGAGCAATACCAAAAAATTGCTTTCATATGGAGAAGATAAACATTTAGCTGTTTGGAACATGATTATCGACAGGGAAGAAGTATGGTGACATCCAATGTTTAAAATTTTGTTAATCATATTTGTGACGTTCCATGGGAAAAGGGGGCATGGTCATTTTTAACGCGATCATACTCCACCTACTTGCAAAATTATGAAAAAACGTCTGTGGAGGAGGTCATTTTTATTTAAGTGACACGCAATTTACGTGTCACTTAAATAGAAATGCACTCCTCAATAGATGTTTTTCCATGATTTTGAGAGGCAAACAAGTGAATTATGGATAGCTTTATGCCCCCTTTTCCCGTAGACCGTCACATTTCTAGTTTTCATTTCACTTCTTGTTATATCCTCATGTTTTAGACTCCAGATTGGTCACAAAGTGATATGTGTGAAAAATGTGCTTCACCATTCTTTTGGAATTTTAAACAAATGTGGGATCAAAGAATTGTTGGTGTTCGACAGGTATTTTCTCAATAACGTCATTAACTTGCCTGAGCATACTTACGTAGTAGAGCTAATTAGTGTAAGAGACGAAATTTCAATTCCTTTTTACACAATTTTCAAGTTTTCCTTGGTTAATGGAGCACTGTCAATGGTAACAGATTGTTATTTGTTTTTACTGTTATGGTTTTATTCCAACGGTGAAGACAACATTTCTTCACAACACAGGTGTCAAAGTGTTTGCTCACCGGACCTTCGTTTAGAAAGTTTTCTTTCTTATTTTAGAGATCTATTTTTGTTTTTAATCTAGCACCACTGCCGAAAATGTGGAAGAGCAGTTTGTCAGAAGTGTAGTGATAAATCAAGTGTATTACCCAACCTAGGATACGAACACAAAGTACGAGTTTGTGAAGAATGTTTTGCAAAAATAACAGAGGAAGAGTATGTTTTTGTTTTTATTTACTCAACCCCAAAAGAGATTTCGTTCACTTCATTTTGTTTCAATTACATGCTTTTTGATTTATTAGTCGAACAAGTACTACAATGCTTTTTGATTTGAAACATACGGCAGCACACATGCAGCTAGATCATTCCAAAAGTCGAATGTTAACTTGTGGCTCAGACGATATTGTAAAAGTAAGTGTCCACATTTAATGTCCATGGTCAGCTGTCCTTCCTTTTAGCAGTGATTTTCATAAATTATATACGTGCTTGATAAATGCAACTCTTTGCAAAGTTCATTACCATGAAATTTAAAACAATTCAGCATTAAAAAATCCAAGGTTAGCGTATGTATAAGCAACTTGTTCAATTCTTGGAAATTTTTACAAAACTGTAAGGCATCGCCTGTTTCTGGAGATAAAACGAAATTGCGATATTTTTCTTTGTAAAATAATTTGAAATCAATAACGATACAATCTACAAAGTCCTCTAAAATTTCGTAATCATTATGTGATTGATGACTTTTATAGATATGGGATGTAAAGGATCTACTGAACGAGCAGTCGTGATGAAATCATTGGGATTGTGGGATGGTATGATGAATTGGACCGTAAGATAACCGCTCACCAGAAATCTATCATCCCTTTTTCACAGGAAATTTGGATTACATAGGAATTGTTCAATATTGGGAAATTTACAAACAAAAATGAAAACTAAAAATATACAATCAATACATAAAATCGGTCGAATCAGACACAAATTGTACGTATGGAATTTTCTGCTTAAATTTGTTAAGTTATTATATATACATCTTGTTGTTTATATCTTATTTTATACTTATTTTTTAAAATGAATTTTTTGACCCGGTATTCTGTGAATGTTGAAGTGAAAACTTTGTGATATGATATTCATTCAACTTGCTGGTTCTTAAAGAGACATTTATCATTCATTCATCCATTCATCCAGTAAGTTGTTGAAAATAAAGAAATAGTGGCCACCAGAAACGATTTTCTTGTAGCCATTTCAGAAGCTATTTTTAACTTAGTTCTGCCTCGTTTTCATGAAGGTTTGTTCACGGCTACACTGTAATACCTAGATGGCCAAACCCAAAATTAGTAAAAACCCTATATGTGGAGGAGCTTTTTTTTTAAACTGCACGCAGTCCTGCCTGCCGTTTAAATAGACAACACTCCTCCACATGGGTTTTTTCGCGATTTTGCCTACTGGGATCAGGTAAATTACAAAGTTCCTTTTTACCACCGTCACTCATAGTAAATAGTTGGACGTATAATATGAGGTGAATAAGCAACGACGTTATTAAAAAGGTACCATGATCTAAAGAGTCTGATAAAAATTATGTTTGATGTCTTGCTCATAAAGTCAGGGATTTTGGTGGTTAAGATTCCTTTGTTTTTCTTTGTTATAAAGTCCACCTTTTTTTGAAAATTTAAAAAGCTGAAGCTGCAACTATTTTGTTTACATTTTTGTAAATTTGATTGGCTAAAGCTTAAGATTTGCAAAACACGGTCAACTTCATAATGCAACGGATTCTTTAGTTTCGATTTTGGCAAATCACTCCAACTATTTCGCTTCATCAATAACACTTGCCTGTTTTTACATGACAAATATAGTAGGACATATTGATCAGAATATAGTATAATAGTTGTATAAAAATATTTTTTTGCTAACCCGATCAGTCAACTAGCTAGATATTTTTTCTTTTCAAATATAAGGAATATTATAATTTCTTTCGCTGACTTTAATACTTTGATTGGAGAAACTTTCGCGAGATAAACTTTCGAAAATCACTATGTTGATCATTATGTTTTGATAAGAGGTTTAATAATTCATGTCAGCTACTCTATTTTGAGTTTGCTTACAGTACATAAATTCATTGTAAAAGTTTTCATAATTGTCACATTTTATGTTTTGAGTGACTTCAAAGACCTCTGCTTGATAAACTCTCGCGAGTTCTTGTTTTAAAAAAACTTGTGGAGTAGGCCAAAACTAGCGAAAGTTGCTCTAATTAAAGTAACATAATTAGTAATTTTAGAAAATTATTTTTGATTTTTTTTACACAGCACATATGTCATGAGTTCGATTTTTAACGGATTTGGTAATGTAATGCATAATTTGATAGAACATTATAAATAATGGTTATTCTTCTTCATTTTGCTTTCCTTCTTATTTTCTTCTTCAGTAGTTTCTCCTTTTAAATTTGACAATTTTTCAATTTCATTTAGATGTCCATTAATACAAAAGAAATCGACATTTATAACGTGATGTTAGGTGTGGCACTGGGTGCAGGTGGTGTCTTTGTTGGTATGAAAGTTTATACTTATTCTCAGAAGAGACGAAAGAAAAAGAAGGCTTCATTAAAACAAAGATACGCCATGACACCTGCAAATAATCAAGTTCCCACACTTTTCCATTCTCCAGGTAATATTATTTTTCACATAGGTTTGATTTCGTGGTCTTCAATGAATTTACGTTTCCCATATGCATTTTGCATAGATTTGGTTTAGTGATCTTCAAAAAAATTGAATTTGATTTCGTGGTTTTTCAGCGAGTTTACGTTTCACATAGATTTGATTTCGTGGTTTTTAAAAACATTTACCTTTCGCATGAATTTGATATTGTTGTTTGAATGAGTTTACGTTTCGCATGAATTTGATTTGAGGTGGTTTCAGGTAAATTATTTGCCATTTTTCTTCGTTTGCTATATATAGTATGTATCGTTTCCTATATATGGTATGTTACTTTACAGGTATTTTACTTTACTGACAATTCCCACATTTTAATTACTTGTCATGAACTTTGAACGTCGAGAGGAAATTAGTAGATTGATGATTTCATTCTTATGTAGAACCACCGGGCACACAGGATGAACATTCTGCACGGACATCCTTAAATTCATTGGATGTCTTAGCAAGGGAGGTATTCGAAGACGAAGAAGCAGTACCACAATCAAATGATCTTTCACTTTCTTCCAACTCTCACCACCAAGGAGATGTGCAAACGCTTTTAACACTTCTTTATAAGATAGGTGAGGCACAGAGTCGAAGAGAAAACACGTTGCATCGTGGTATCAGCTGTAATATTTGTTGTGCCAATCCTTTGAATGGTATACGTTTCAAATGTTTGAATTGTGTTGATTATGACGTATGTTCTCGATGTGAACCATCATGTGATCATGACATGACACACGTATTCGTCAAAATCACCATACCAATACCACCACTTGCAAATCCAAGAACAGCTCTACTACCTGTCTTTTATCCAGGTATGTTTTCATTTGTACGAACTTCAAAGGTTTTTTCCAATCGTCTGATTTTAAGCCAGTATTTGGTATTTGCCGGTACAAAAGCCAGTCTTCTGATTTAGGGATCTATGGTCGGTATTGCCGACCTTAGGTTTTTGTAACGTTAAGAATAACTCAAAGAAATTGCAAGAATTTGCTCTTTTCTATTAATTCGTTGACACCAGTTAAGTAATGTTGAAAATTCTACGAAACGAACATGTGGAGAGGCGAAAAAATAACGTAACTACTAAAAGTACCTTCCTTTAAAGTATTTTCGTCGACACTTATTTTTTACGTCTTTAATACAAACGAATGCCCATCACTTTTTTTAATTGTGAAAGCTTGGTGATTTGTCTGGGATTGTTATCCTGTATTACATAATTTTTTAAAACAGGCAAGAAGTCCGTTGTTGAACCATTGAAATGGGACGATACCCTGAAACTTCGCGAAAAGACACATTTTGATGCTACGCATATTGAGGTGCTTTTCGATCAATACAAATCTTTGTGTACAACAAAAGGGAAAGGAATTACAAAAGATACCTTCATGTCATGTCTGGGTCCTCTTTCTACCAAAAAGAATTTGGTGGTAGATCAACTTTTTACATTTTATGATGCAGATGGTGACGGTCATATCAATTTTAATGATTTTGTTCATGGTATGTCTGTCCTGTCAAAAGGAACTAAAACAGAACGAATGAAATATATATTTAAAGGTATGTATTTGCTGTTTTTGTGTTTTAGCCTTCAACAACTTCGTTCCTAGGGTCTCTCTACGACGTAAGTAAGTGACGAAAAATGCTGGAGGTGACGAAAATTACAGCCAAAAAATTGGTATCGAGCAAAAATATTCTTTATGGATTAGCATGAAATATATCGCTGGCATAAACTTTCGCGGTTTAACGTACAAATAATTCGTATAATTTTGATGTCAAAATCAGGATATCAGAAATTGAGATTTCATCACTTTGGGCCGACGAAAATTTAAGCCGACCTTTTTTGGCCGATCGCAGAAGTCGCGGTATATCAAAAATAGAAGAAGAAGTGCTGGGACGAGGTTGAATCTCCGCAAACAATCTTCAACATTTTTATCTGCTAACTTTTAGGTTACGATCTAGACAGAGATGGTTTTATTTCTAAAGACGATTTGCAACAGATGTTACGAGCATATCATCAACTTAGTATGGAACTTGTTCGAGATGTCGTTCGTTCGTGTGAAGAAGAAATGATGGCGAGTTACGATGATGTGGGCAATCGACCTATATCTGCTGTTTTTAATGCCCCAATACCTGAATCAGTGAACGTGAATAGGAATCCCAATGTGCCAAGTAGTTCTAATATGAAAAGTGGTTCAATATCAACAGATACTTCTATGGAAAATAATTTTTCGATGACACCATCTTCTGTACATAAGAAAAATATCCACTATGAACGCTTTTCAGCGGTAGAAGCGATGACGCAAGATGCGATTCTCGAACTCGTTAACCAAATCATGCAAAAAGCTGATTTGGATAAAGATGGCAAATTGTCGGAAAGTGAATTCTATCAATATGCTATCACGGATAATTCATTATTATGTTGGTTCGAAGCGATTGATACAGTTTTTTGAGTTAGATATATTTTTTATAATTTGAATGTCCTTTTTTACATTCAAACTATGTTAAAGCATACAACAATGTGGAAAAGCCAAAACTTAACATTGGGAGAATGATAATATTTAGAATAACTGATAAAAAAATGATTCAGCTTTGATTTTTGTGAGTTTTGATACAGCCTAATTTGCTATTTATTATAACCAAGCTACAACTTGTATGCTCGTTTCAAAATGCGAGGGGCATTCCGTGTCACACACGTCACTGATAAATTTGATTGTTTGTTGACGTTTCCACGGAAAAGCCCCGTAATTAAAAAATTAAGTTCAATTCCATGTTCGATTTTTTGGGAATTCCACGAGAGATATAAATATTCTGTTGATATTCATTTTCGATGTGTCTAGTGAGGAATATAGTCGGGAAACTTTGATGTGCAGATTTAATTTGGCGCAAGTGAAAGTGAAGGGACCAAATCAAGTTGGATTTTACAAAATTTAGCCATTTTAGAGAAATAATTGAATTTGGCGAGTATTTGATTCGGTGCAACCGGAGAAAATTTTGATTTAGAGCGGAATTCAAGGCATCGACGTCAATTACACCTACTTTTCTCCACGCCAAAAGTTTTCGCATAAGGTATTTGCTTGATTTTGGAAGGGTTGACATATTCACTAAACATTTTCATCCATCTTCTCTTCTTGTAACAGAAAATAGGAAATTTAATTGAAAATTTATAATCAAATCTGTAACTAATTTTAATTTATGCTATCAAATGAGGCTGGACTTAAATAATTGTTTGTTTGCCGTCATCCGACCGACTCTACTTGAAAGGGCCCGACTGAAAAAAAATTATTACTCAAACTTCGACCGAATATTTTTTTGTTCTTCAACAATATAAATAGTAAGATATTTATTTGAAAATTGCGACCAAAACAAATTTTTTCCCGACCGACCGACCGTACTTTTTTTTTCTTAGAGTCGGGTGACGGCAAACCAACAATCATTTAAGTCCAGCCTGAGTTTTTCATTTGTTTGAGAGTTTCTAATAAGTTGAGAAAGTAACCCCATTCTTGTGGAGAAATTTGTTACTTTTTTCTATTGGTTAATTCAAGTATCCTTATATAAGGCCGCGTTTTGAAGCTTTTTTTTTCAAGCTGTCTTCCCCAATCCCAATTGCAAAATCGCGGTTACTTAAATTTTGTTTGGATTTCTTTGGAATTAGATTACGCCAAAAGTCTGGTATTCGGCAGAATTTTGAATGATGCTGAGGCTTATACAACCTCTTAACTATTTGAAAATGTATGTGTTACGCGTGTAATTGCATTTCATGTTTTTTTTTGGAATTCCTTTGGCAGATTTTCGTAAACATTAGCCGAATTTAATTTTTACGCAACCTCGTACGCGACACTTTATGATACGAGAATCACATCACCATCACTATTACCGATACGAGTTGTTTAGGATTCTTGTATCATGGGAATATCCATGAAAACGAGGCGGAATTTGAAAAAAACTCATGAACCGTTGAATTTTAAGATAGAGGTTGGATAGATTACTTGTTGTATAAAAAGCAATTATTAATGTTTTAGGACAAAAATGGAAGAAGCAAAGAAAATAGATTCAAACCAATTTTCGTGGCGTAATATTGTGAAAAGATCATCGTATGAAAGTGCTACTTTCTTTCTCACACGTTATCCGTATCTATGTGCAGTATTGTTGATGGTCACTACAGCGGAAGATGCAAGAGAGAAGAAAGTTGAACGTGGTTCGTTAAGACAACGTACTGTCTACATACATCTTGGTACATATTTTCTTAGTGCTACCGTTATGGCATTTGATTTGTTTGGCTTGAAACGTTTCTTTTCAGTTGTGACATGTTTACATTTGGCTGTTGTTTCTTACACGGAATATACATTGTCTTATGGTGAGCAAATCGCATATCGACTGTTGACTCGAAACATTGCGTGTATTGGATGTTATTTGATGGTTGCTGGAGGGATTGCTAAAAACAAAGGAGAGGCGGATAGGAGTCGAGGACTTGTCTCATTTGGTCGTCAGATGATTGGTGTGTATGCGGTATTAACAGTGGTTCTCGTATGGAATGATGGGAAAGAATACCAAGCATACATGGAACATTTATACAAACAACCTTTACTTGTTTATCTAGTTCTGGCTATACAAATTGTGTTAGGTTTATCGTTGTATAGTGGTTATAACGTAGCTCAGTGCAGCAAGTTTTACGCTATTTTACTGCTATGGACAACCGTGACAATAGATGCTGATTTAGTGTATTGGAAAAGAGCAACAGGTTTGAAGACATGGAATATAGCCACGGTGGCCTGTAGACATTTGCCAATCATGTTTACAATGTTACTGATTCGAAAAGGATATTCGTGAAAGGACCTATACCTAACAAACACGTAGATGAGTATTTTATTGTGTACAACAACAACCTTTATTACGATCAAGACGCATTTGGAACACTGTGACTATAATAAGCAACGAAAGTTGAAACTTCAGGTTTTGAAAGTTTTGTCTCATCTAACATTTCTCCATTTTTTTTCTTCCGAAAATTACATGCGATGTATTGTTTTCAATTTATCAAAGCTAACGAACAAAGTTGTTGAAAGTCAGTAGAAAATGTTTAATGTTTTGAATTCAACCATCCAACTAATGTCACAAATTAGATTCAAAAATAAGTTTCGCGTATGCATATGCAAAGTTTCCATCTACAAAATTTTGTGTAGTAAATTTATGAATTCCTTTGCAATTTACCAAATCGAATAGAAAATACAATAATAAGCAGTTTTCTTCTGCAAGGGTTTTCCTGAGTTAGATCGTTGTCCTAGTCCGCTTCGTTTCGACACTACATGCTTTGACATGCAACTGGTTGTTACGCTTCAACCCCACGCTCCGCCGAGAGTGCAATTCTACTGGGCAAGAACATGGCATCACAAGGGGTATTAGCTCCCCCAAAGAGATTAGGTATTCCCTAAGTTTTAGGTGCCCCTAAGTTCCGAATATTTCAAAGTACCCCCAGAAGCGGACGATCCCTAAACTTGAAAGTAATTCCCAGTTACCCGCTAAAATTGTATTGTACAACACTTCCCTACGCTTCTTAGTGTAAAAGAAACTGAAATCTGAAAAAAATTGTCGTCAATTTATAATTTATCTATTCTCGTACAATCACATGGGAAATTTTGCGAAAATTATCATAATCATGTCAGAGGGAAAGCAGTGATTAGTCTAAAAGAAAAATATTAGATAGGCTGCAAATTAGAAAAAAAGAACGGAATAAAAATGTCCTTGATTGGAAGAAAATCGAAAATTTAACAAATGGTGTTGACTATTATTCTAGCCTCAAGAGTAATATCATTGGTGCCCCAAGAAATTTTGAAAATCCTAAGCTGCAGCCTTATTTGCTTAAATCTAGCTGTACCTCTTAGGGAATAAGAGTATATACGAATATCAGGTAAATACGGAAAAGGAGTCAAAGCGACCATAAACAATCTGTACGCGACAGCGTGAAATCTAAGATACATACATGCCTCTCCCATAGAAAGATCAGTGTTTAACTTTACGTAACACACGTAGACATTCAACGTAGGAATAACAGTCCACAGATAAAATGAATATGGGATACACTAGCTTCCCCTAATTACTCGAAGAATTCTCAGTTTGAAAAGTAGTGTTTTCGTGCAATGAAAGTCCCGCAAATTTCATGAAATTACGGGCGGGATTCAAGTATTACACTGTAGTTAAAGTTGACCTTAAAAACAATTCGTTTGATGGTCAAAAATTTTAAATTCGCAGATAACTTATCACTCAATGGTCATTTGCATATTGAATTGATTGGTTGAATATTTAAAGAGCACGAAACACATAATGACTCGAATTAGGCAAAATAGTTAAAATATTACAGGGGAACAAATCTAATTGTTTTGTGTCAAAATTTTCCTTGTGGGTGGGTATTATACAAACCAGACGACGTTCTTTTAGGTTGTTAGAGGTCCCGCTTTTTGAAAGTGAAGTATTGAAGGTTTAAATTCGAATATTTTGATTGATCAACAAGGTGGCCACAAGATCTGAAAATTCCATGATTTTCACTTCAAAAAGTATTCATTTTTTCAGGTGGTTCAAGCCAGGAGGAAGGTATGCCCTAAATTCATGCGGTGGAAAAATCGCGTGGAAAATCAGCAATTGTACGCAAGGCATCTGAAAGTTAGAAGAAATATCAATTCAACCATTTTTTTAATTTCTCAATTCAAAAAGGCGGCTGATTCAGAGATCAAACTCCCAAAAAATCTTGTAATATTGTTAACTCGCCAATTTTAAACAGAATTGTTTTTATTCCGGCGAAAAATGATCAAAATGTTCATTCCCAAAACTTTATTACCTTGGAGGTTTTAAATACAATAATATGGGGGAGGCATCTCTATAAAGGTAGACAGTCACGGAACGAAATGATTTACAGTCAAAATCTCTTATAAAAATCTCTATAAAGTTCTTCTTATTCTTGAGAACAAACCTTTTTTCCGGCACCAAACGAAATCTTCTCTTGAATTGACACTCGGAACACTGAAAGCGGACATGGGATGAAACAAGAAAACTTTCACAAAAATTTGTATACTGTCTACTTTATTGGGATTAAATTTCGCGGATGGATGGAGTTTAGATTTCATTATTTTTTATTGGATATCACTATTCAAAATACTTTTTTGACTTAATTACGTTAAAATGATATTGTACGGTAGTCTACACCCTGATATATACTGTTCCCAACATGATTTTGAGAAAAATTCACAAATTTCGCGGATCACACTTTTTTTTGTAATTTTCGTAGATAACTTGAACGAAGATTTTTCGCTGAGTTAAATTTCGATTTGGCTAAAAACCGTGAAATTTAATCCCAATGATGTACTTTTGGCTATCTTTTTGTCCAAGACATTCAAAAATCTTCTCAACACTGTTTCTTTTCTCAGCACCAAGAAACATATCTTGGCTTGAGATTTCCTAGCCTGCCGCCGATACGATAAATAATCTGCGCAGAAGTTTTCCTTACAAAAAAAGCCATGTTTGTTCAGTTAGCAGCTTGACCGGAAGTACTTCTTTATTTCAGAAGAGATCTGGGACAGGCTAGGATTTCCAGGTCACATCCCGCTATATATCTATAGATTATTTTTAGTGGAATCTCTATAAAGCGGACACGTTCTTTTGCACTGATGGTGTCCGCTTTATAAAGATTCCACTGTAGTTCATCATTTGACAAAGTTAATTTCATTAAGAGACTAAACTGTTACAAACAAGAGAACGATAAAAAATAAAAACAATTATGAATCTCGATATTCAATCAATCTTGTTCCTTACTCATCAGAACGAGATCGTCTCAAGTCAAGTTGACATAATGTCACCAAAATAACAATTATTTTCTATGGGGCTTACGACTGGATAGATAAGTGTATTAACTTCAGCATAGTTATTATTCTATGTAAAACATCGATTCCGACACAACAAAGACATTATTTACTGAAATAATGCCGTTATTATACTGCGCATGCGTGTGAACAATTTTATATTTAGGTAGATTATCTGTTTATCGATACGTTTTTTTGTATAGTATCGATTCCGACACAAACTTTGGTTACCGAAATGATAGCGTTTTTTCTACTGCGCATGCGCGTGAAAAATTCTAACTGGACTCAATATCTTCAGGATACACATATTTCTTTGATAAGTATCGATTCTGACACACAATGACTTGTTACGAAATAATAGCGTTTTTATCAAATTTACGTCATCTTATTCAGCATAGACGTTTCCTCTGTAATTTAATTAATTAATAATTCTATCAAACAAACTGAATGTACACAACTTTCAAAAAAGAGAAAATTTGCCAAAATCGCTAAATGTGACACGCGGAAGCAGTAAGATGCATATGGCTTCAGGTAAAACATGTAGAAATTCAATGGTAAGGTAAAACATGTAGAAATTCAAAGGAGTAGAAGTTCAGAGCTGATTTTAATTTTGATACGTGCTGCGTCCTACGCTCTCCCGTAACAAAGGCAAAGAACATAAAAAAGCCCAAATAACATATTCAGGAAAATCATTTTGTCAGATGATTGTAGCGAAATCCCACTTCCTTTCGAAAATACTCATCTCCAATGACAAAGTAGGGTTAAAAGAGAACACTGGTTCAAAAAAAAGTTATATTGATGATGAGAACACACGACATACAACAACTTTTCTTTCAAAATATAAAACTTATATATATATATATATATGTATTTAACTTTCGTATCGTAGAACCAGATAGGTGCCTGCTGAAACCTTATTCATGACTTTTGAGCGACTTGGTAGGTACACAAAAACTTTCGCGGTTGGCTGAAAAGGAAACAAAATGGTCAGTTTCATTTTTAGTTCAGGAGAATTAGACTTGATGGTTGATGAAGAAAGATGGTTAATATTAATTTATAATATTGAAAGGTTAATTGGATTTCAACTTTCTAGATCAAACGTCTTTGCTACCTTAGGGGAAGAAATTTTCGCATATCGAGTCTCCTAAAATTGCGTCGCGGAAGATATTTTCACGAATGAAGGGTAGAAAATTATTTCGCCGATTATATTTTAGGCCAATATATAGTTTTCAGGGGTAGTGAACGGCTGTACAGCTCGCATCTAACTTAAATATAAACGCTAAAAACACTTGATATGTAAGGTGAAAGTAATATGTAGAACGTTTTTAAAAATGTAAAGGATAAATAAAGTATATGTTGAAAAATAGCCTCACTTAATACGTAAGATAATATGTAACATTTTTACAAATCCTAAACTAGAATAGTAAATGTTAAATAATAAAAAATAACTAATATTTCATCTGTACAAAACTGCGAAAGTGCAAGATGCAGCTGGAGACACAAAGGTTCCGCAATTTTCCAAAATTTTGTTGAGGTCCACAATCCGACCGCATCGCAAAGATTTATTTTCTTTTAAGGTTAAAACACGAGAATAGGCACTAACGTGTAAATCTGATGACTTTTTGTCGCTGGGGTCGTCTGATTGTATTTTCCCTAATCTTTGAAATTTAATTTCAATAATTCTTTGAAACCATAACATACATACAAGTCATAGGTATTCTTATTTTGGTAGTAAAAAGACACTAAATTTCTCCGCTTATATGCTACATATGAAAAATTTAATCTATGTTTCTTTCAATGTACCACTCTTTAGTTGTGTAAGTAAACCCGCGTCTTTAGCCATCTTGTAAAACATGGAGTTTTCATCTTTCAAAAGGACATCAGGTTTATCAAATTCTGCTACGTTTCCTTGGTGAAGCAGCAGTATCCTAAAAGTAATATACGTGATATACTACTAGAATCATCTCCACCAGGGAAAACTTTTGTCAGGGTGGTGATTTTCACAGAATTCATTGTTTCCACCACCATTGTTCCTTATATTTATGTTTCAGCAAAGTTTGACTTTTTTATTAAATAACTGTTTGTTTTTCACTGAATATCATAAATATTTCTTTCTGATCTTTTTTGATTTGTTGTTTGTCTTATCTCTTGGAACAAAAATACTTTTCGGTTAACCCTTTATACCTTTTCGGGGTCCCCTAAAGGTTCCAACTTTGTATCTCAAAAACTATGCCTTTTCAGAGTCTGGGACCCATTTTTCCCCAAAGCAAACAACTCTTTAAGCCTAAACTGGGTACCTTAAGGGTACAAATTTTCGCGGAATTTATTTTCGCGATTTTGGCCCTAAATCGCGAAATTAAGTTCCGCGAAATTGGTTAAAAATTGGTCAATCGCGAAAATTAGTTCCGCGAAACTTGATAAAATCGGCCCATCGCGAAAATGATTTGTACACATTTACGATTCTTAAAGATTTTATCGCTGTTAAACTGCTCACTGTCTCTTTTTTATAAACCAAAGTTTGTTTAATCGTGAAAATAAGTTTCGCGAAAATTTAAAAAAATCACCCATCCCGAAAATGTTACTCGATTTTAGAAAAAAAATCGCCAATCGCGAAAGTTAGTTCCGGGAAACTAGTCGGTTTTGGACCTCTTAATCGCGAAAATTTGTTCC
>JAUBWS010140625.1:0-21392 GCA_032270445.1 Darlingtonia californica
ATAAACGAAAAAATCATTCAGATAGGATTTTTTGTAGGGGGGGCATTGCCCCTAAAAAAAATTTGTCAGGGGGGGGGGGCAATGCCAAAAATTCACATTATTACTAAAAGATGTGAAATATAGCTATTTATATATCTATATATAACTATATGACATTAAAATATTACTCTTTTACACAATGTCTAGATAACCCTTTTTTGATCCACTGATGTTTTAGGGGAAAGGAAATTTTTTTTTGCAACTTAAAGTAATCTCTACATTTCCACATATTTTAGAGTTTTCTTGAAATTCATTTTCATTTCATATCAAATTCAGTTCATATCATAAAAAAATATCGCAAATTTCCATATAATTTTTTGAGACATATCGATATTTGGTATAGATTGTTTCCACTTTGGGAAGCCTACACGTATATATAACTTGTTTTTTGTGGTCCATAGGTTATCCAAGACGAATTTTAAGGTGTATTTTTTATTTTGGTTTTTACAGTTAATAAAACTTATTAAGTACAATGAATATTTAAAAAATATTTTTTCTACCGTATTATTAGTGTTTTTTTTATTTTTATTTTATTTATCTTTATTATTCAAACGGAATTTTCATTTTTAGTTTTCTTGTGTCATTTGAATAAGAAGTTTACCGCCAAAACTGCCACGTGACAAATGGCAGAGTGCACGACAAATGTAGCAGCCAAAACACATTTGATTCCAGTCATCTCCCGTCATTATCTGCAG
This sequence comes from Darlingtonia californica, assembly GCA_032270445.1. Classification (NCBI taxonomy): domain Eukaryota; kingdom Viridiplantae; phylum Streptophyta; class Magnoliopsida; order Ericales; family Sarraceniaceae; genus Darlingtonia; species Darlingtonia californica. The sequence continues at coordinate 735 of JAUBWS010140625.1, forward strand.
AAAATGGAAGTTTATATGTACGTCGTACTTGTGTTCTAGCGAAGTTCCAAAAACAGCAAAGATTGTTCTAGCGAAGTTCCAAAAACAGCAAGATAATATACAAGCTAACAATGTTGTCGTTAAATAACGGATTATTTGTTTCCAGCACGAAATCCATTTAGCAAGACGACCAAAACTCAATAAATAATCTTTTCTATGACGTTCGATCCAATATTGTATTCTATTATATATGTTTTGCAAATAGAAGTTTTTCGAGGTTCAAAACAGGATATTCGACAGCTACTGCCAATATAAACGCAACCACAAATGAGAAGAACAGGTTAGAAACATACACAAATGCCTAAACAAAAATACAAGTAAGGAAATTAAATGATTGTTTTAAATTCAAGTGTCTATCCAGGGGAGTTCTTTGTTCTATTCTTTAAGTTCTGTTCTATAAGTGGAACATTACCCTTGAGGGAACATTACTCTTGAATAAGTTAAATATATCCAATTTCACATGTAAAATACCCGAGAAGAGGGAAGAAAGAAAAAAGAGAATTCTAATGATATTTCTATCCCCACCTCCAAACTCAGTGTTAACAAGTGGCGGATTCAGGGGAAAGGGAGATGAGTGCAGCATAAGTATTTTAAATAAAAAGACTGCAAAAGTTTTAAAAACATCATCATCATTATCATCAGCATAAATTAGTCATAAGACCATTCTGGAAAGTAACGAGGATAAATAATTATTAAGAAAGTCTTGATTGAAATAATTCCATAATGGTAGACAAAAACATGAATGGAAGTTCAAAGAGATTAAAGCTCAAAAATTTACCTTAGGGGTAAAAAGTAAAGTACGGTAAATCTACCAGAGCGCAGCCTGAATGTTGAATTTCTCGAGGGTTATTAATCTAAAAAAATTAGAAAACGAAGTATCCTCGACTCCCGGGTTATATTTCTACTGGACAAGCCCCATCTGGATCCCTGGGGGTTAACCCCTGTTAAATATATGGACATTCTTACCATAAGATTATCTTGATAATGAAAGGGATTTTCATGAACCAAGAAGAAATAGAATATAACCAAGGGATGTAGTAAATAAGCACCAAATGTCAATCTGCTTAATGGAATCCAACATCTCCATGAAAGAAATTTGTTGATTATACCTAAAAAAAGAAAAGGGTATATTGGTTAATGTATGTGCTCCTTCCATTTGGAGTCATTCTTCAAAGTATCTAACTCTTTAGCACTGAGGAAGATGTTCGAAAGATGAATCTGATCTAAATTATTGAACACGGCTAATACAAATGAAAACTTTATTTCAATATTATAATGCTTGAAATAAGCTTTCGGGTGAGCACAAATTTGTAATAAATTCTAAATGCTGAGATATCTACCACCTCCAAAATTTGAACTTTTTGAAGTCAAGAGAGAAGTTGAAAATCGAGAAAATCATCACCGGGAAAGAGTTACCTAAATCAACCTTCATCATAGGCCTCGATAAATCATCCTCGATAAAGCGTAAACAATGAAGTGTGACCGATAAAGTGTGAAATAAAATCGATATAGTGTAACAAAATGAAGTTAAACAAGTATCGCGTTCATCTGACGATTACTTACCAGCATATCCATTGTGACAGGCGAATAACACCCAAGCAATTGCCAGTGACCAGGTCAATTCATTCATCGAACCATACAGAACATTCTCAGTTTTATTGAAATGATCACTCTCGTTTTTATATCCACTGACATATGGTCCGTACACAATAGCATATCCAAAACAAAACGCTGTCAACCAACCCAATGTGCAAAGAAGCTGAAACAGAAATAAAAAAGTTGAAAAAGATGTCTGCTTCTTGTAAAATAGTTTTATCGCAATTGCGGTCAAACCCTTTATAACGGAACATCCTATTTATTATCTAACAGGATTGTTTTGCATAACCTTTCCTTCTTTAGGCAGTTTTCTCAAGTTGTAGATGATTCTTAGGACCTTTAAAGGAAAAGTATTTGAAAATTTCTCTATCAAAGCCCTTGAAGGCCTTGAAGGAACTGAAACCAACAAATTTGTGACCCTTTTTAGGGCTCAAAAGAATGAAAAACCTACATTATATGATGAAAGGAAAATACACGTATACTATTAAGTATTGACATTATATGCACATGCCAAAAGACGCTTAAAAAATTAGTTTAATGATACGCAAGCGTGAAAAAGTAATCAACATTTTTTTAGAGAAGTAGTCTGTATAACATTTGCTGTCTCGTTCCGCTGTCTCGTTCCGCGTTCTGGTTTTATTAATTCACGATTCTGATATTTATATCAAAGGCAAGAAGGAGTTGAGCCTCAGAATCTGAGATAGTTAAGAAGAGTTTCAAATCATCAGTAACTTCCTAAGGAAGAAAAGCACTTGATTTAATTCATTAACAGAAACAAAACGTTAACTATTAACTAAGAGGGTTCCGTTTTTTTTTCGGATACCCTATTTGAATCACTTTAAATGAATGACTTACCGTTCGATGTAACCTAATAACAATCTTCCTTGAGAAGACATAACCAAGAAACATTCCAATAATGTATGGCGAAAATCTGGCGTATGGTTTAACGTACAAATTATCTTGACGTCGTCCAATCCTAAAAATTACATTGATCGGATCAGAATAAATTTTTGAACCACAATCTTCTACGATAGTCAGAAACCTTCCTCTTACTTTTCTACTTCACTCACCGTACCTAAACTACTTCTACGGAATGTCTTTCTTTAAACTTAAATTAATTAAAAGCTTCATTTACAAAGTGGCAGTGAAGTTTCAGAGGCAGCTTCAACGCAGAATAACCTATTCTGGTGACGATCAAACCTAAGAAGTACAGAATAAAATCATTCAGAATAAATTGCTAAAGTGGTGGTGAATAAAGGGGGCTTTGAGCACCATTACTCCTTTCTCGCTGATTTGAACTAGGCCTGGTACTTCTTCTAAAAGAACATTACTCTTATTGAAAGTTAACCAAATTAAAAAATATTTGACGGTCTATGGGAAAAGGGGACATAAAGCCAACCATAATTTATTTGTTTACCTCTCAAAACCATAAAAAACTTCTGTGGAGGAGTGCATTTCTATTTAAGAGACACGCAATTCTGCCAGTGGGTGGTGTATGATCGCGGTAAAAATGACCAAGCCCACTTTTCCCATAGACCGTCACATATGTAATGGCCCTCAGATTAGATCTAGATCCACCCATGAATTTTAGTCATGTGTATTCCTAAATATATGATAGGTATGTTGTGTACTCACGGATACGGGTTATCCTCCATCATCCCAGCACTGATCAAACCAGGAAATTCATAATGATTCAACAATACAGCTCTTACAATTACTGTCGCTAAACACCCAATTATGGTAATGATCAATGCACCAAAATGTCGGAATCTAGTGTTTTTGAAACGCTTTTCAAGGCTAAAAAACAAAATCGATTGATTGAATTACAAATGTAATTCGCAGACCAGTTTGAACTCTGTCATATTATAAAAGTTGACTTTTAGAACGTCTGTGTCATGGTAACTTATGCTTTGTCGAATTATTGGTGTTTTTGGTCAACTGGAAAAGTTGAGTGTGTGTACATTTACAATAATTAAGATAATCTGTACACAATGGAAAATATATAATATAAGAAACTTACAAATAAAATGATGTCAAGATTAAGGGTGATACAATATGAAATTGCATGTCGTTTGCTAAGTACCAAGACCATCCTAAACACTGAAAAAGCAACAGTTCAAAATATAACAAGTCTCACAAGGTGATATTGCCGTTGATTTTTGTTCTCAAAATTTGAAAATTGTCAGTAGTTTCAGAGTAAAATTCAATTTAAAAAAGAAATGAAATAATAAAAAGCAATTGCTACAAATTTATTCCCCACGCTAAGAATAGCGAAAATTTACTCGGAAAATAAAAAAACGGAACGCATAACACGCCATATTATCAAAACATCATGGCTGCCCTGTACGAAGACTACGTAAAGCTTGGTCTTGGTTTCAATCTAACTTTAGCTTCATGTGCTTGCTAGTGAAATTTCATGCAATGTTTTTGTTAAGAAAATTGATGGTGATCTTGAAACTGTTTCAAAAATAGGTTTTGTATAACAATGCAACGTCTACTTCCATACTAAAATAATACACGTTGTTTTCTTCCTTAAGAAGCACGAGAACAAGAAACAAGAGGCTCAAATTAGCAAAAATCCAAGAAACACGTGAGAAAAATTACGAGGCTGAGATTAAGAAAATAGTCGGTATTATTGCAAGTAAAATTAGATTTTAGTTATCAAAACAACGTCAAAACAAGTTATGTGTCTAAGGAACATTTAAGAATACATTTAGGCTCAAAAAGCAAAAATATTAAAAAACTTTGAGGTTGCCTCACAAAGCGTGTTTCAAAATGTGTATAAATCAGGTGTAGAAAATGGTAGCAGCACATACCGTTTTATCCTTGACTGTCTCTCCCATTTCTTGCGGATAGAAATTATTGATGTATAACACATTCGTCCACCAGTATTTTTCACATTGCCCGCCATCTCCGTATCTACGTGTGGTGGTCGCAAGAGGTCCGGTGAACAGGTAAGGAAATACGTTGGTCCAAATCAGGATAACAAACATGTAGGGAGGAGTCAACCTGTCAAAATACGAAATCATTCTTAAAACTTTATACAATTAAAGATATCGTCAGTGGCGGTGTTACATGGTGGAAGGGACCCGGTGCTCTTTTTCCCAAATAAAGCCCAGCAATTTTCTGCCTGAAAAGCCTTTTTATACCCCAGACCGCGAAACAGATTGAGAGACACCAAAACGATAACAGTTTTATAACACATAAGGTTTCCTTGATATCAGTTCTGTAGGACTGAAAACTGTAATCCTTAACCATAAGGAGCGGTGGCGCAGTGGTATAGTCAGGCGTGCTACTGTGCAAGAGGTCGCTAGTTCGATCCCCGCTCCTGTAATGTCGATTTCTTCTGACTTAAAATCATTTATCCTAACGTCTAGCTGGGCTGACTTAGTGAAGACTGTTACTCAACCGATTCGCTCGTCTGTACGCGAATTTGTTGTGGTCGATTTCTGTCCTGGAAAAAACCAATCAGCAGACGTCAAACGGGTTTGGGTTAGTGAGGCCATCCACAATAAATATCAGTCTCTATCTCTATCAAAAGTATATGGTGAAAATAATGTTTCAAACTTCCAAGCACGAACTAACCTGAGAAATCGATGCAAATATAACAAAGGTATACTCATTCGTCCATTACATTTATCCATTCGTCTCAATGACAAGTATGACAATAACAATCCACTATGTCAATAAAAAAATACAGAAAATAGTCACGCGTTGTAAAATTGACATCTGTACGAAGTTTTGTTTCAATGTTTTTAACTTAATCATGTCACGAGCTTTCCTTACGCTCAAAGGTAGACAATTATCATTCGACTTACAGAGAGCTAGAATTATGAGATGTCGATTTATATAATGTCTATATCTACCTCCAAACTCTATCTGCTGAGTCAGATTTTGGAAATTAGGAGCTTCACAATTTCACTTTTAAATGTGGGGACCATTGATAACTTAAAATTAGGCAAATAGAGCCCCTGAGGGCTGAACCCACCCAAGTTGGACCAGCTGACCAATTAATTTTGAATGTCAGTGAAGAACAGTTTGCAACAATTGTTAAGTCTATAACTTTTGAGGTGAAATGACCCGTAGTTAGCTCTCAGACTACTAAGTTCTTAAGTTAACAATCACTCAGTTTACGTAAGCTAAATAACATCAAACTCAATAATCATCCCAGTGGGCAAAATTAGTAAAAACCCTATGTGGAGGAGTGTTTTTCTTTTTAAATGGCACGAAGTCTGCATGCTGTTTAAAAAAAACACTCCTCCACATGCGATTTTTCATGATTTTGCCCACTGGGATATTGGGCGTCTATGGTGAAAACGATTTACCTCAGTACAAAGAATGTATCCACAGACACGTATGCATTAGCAATTGGCTGGTAAGTAAATCTCTTCATCAATGTTGAAACTGTCAAAAGCGGGTTGTCTAAGAAATGAACAAATGAAATTGTAGATGGACCCAGTAAACATGTGACGTAGTTTAAACGTTGTTAGCCCATATCCCGTGTTGAGGATATTCCCAGTGAGCAGAATCTTGTAAAAACCCTTGGGGAGGAGTATTTTCAATTTAAACGGCACGCAGCACATAGGGTTTTTACTACCCGCTGGGTTAGGCATCCCAGAAATCTGGAAATCCGAGGGATTTGGATAAGGAGGACAGATGGATGTCCAGAGAGTTCTTGAGTACCTCACTCAGAAATCCAAGGAAATATGGGTTATAGAAATCATAGAAATTCAGAAAATTTGAGTGACACAAAGTAAAACAACATTTGATATCCAAGGGGCCAAAGGGGTGTTAAATTCAGACCGGAATTCCAAAGGGTAGCTGAAAAATGTTAGAAATCCAATACGTTTTGGCTGATAAAAGTTCATCGACATGGGGGTATTTTGGAAAAGTCCATTGTTCCATATTGAATACTATGGGCTCTCTTTTTCTAGATATAAACTATTATTTACTGCACCACCTATTGCCATTATTATTATTATTATTAATCTATAGGTAAAGAAATTCAAGAATACAATAAAAAAAGCCAGTGAATTGTGGGTCTACTTTAAAAAGTGCATAAAATGATAAAACCTTAATAAATTAATTTAAAATGTTTAAATGTTAAAAAAAAACTTACCGTGGTTTTTGATGACAGTACCAAAGAAGAAAAGGTGACCTAGAATGACCCAAAACATACTGATAGCTTTAATACCGTTCAATGATTCAATAGCTCGCTTTGGTACTTCTGTTGAGAAAACAGCTCTCGAATTCCTCGCCAATGAAAAGCACAACAGAATCTTCAATATCGTGGATTCTAGAATAAAAATGGAAGAGAGATATGTATTGTAAAATTGTAAAGTTTGTAAAATTCCAATAATCAATCTGAAGTTCTATAAACTATTGAGAAAAAATGAAGGTTTGAAAATTTCTACAAAATTCCTAAAACAATAATATGTTTATTTAGGGCTTTATTATCAGAAGCTTAACCATATCCAAGGTTATCAAATAGATTTGAAAGAATTAAGTTTTTAATACCATTTGTGAAATCTACTCTTAAAATTCAGCATTTTTGTGAATGCCATAACATACTAACATTTTTGCAATAGCCACTCTACAAAACTACAGCAAAAGCATTTTTCAAACCATACTACAACACCAAAATACACAGCCTCGTGATCATCCTCAGAGGACTTATGTCAAATATTATCATTAACGTTGTAAGAGTGTCTAACGCTAAGTGATCAACCCTCAGTTTCGGACTGAAGGACTGAAGTGAGATTCGAACTAACGAATTTTGCATTATTAGCGCAACTGTTCTACAACTACGCTATCCAGTTAATGTGAGGACAGTGTCGGCTTTTTGACTAAACCACTCCAGTACTTACTGTGTGATGGCGAGATGTACAATTAGTAGTACCATTCGATAGTACACGGGACAATTATAGCTTAGATACTTACTCTTTTCTTTTTTCTCTTTATCATCAACCGGAGCATCACCATCATCAATAATCGCATTGTCATCTTCAAGTGATTCCTCATCATCTTCAGCATTATTCATAGCCATCATCATCACGTTCTCACTGTTATCGCTGTAGAGTTGGTGGCGGTGGTTTAGGGTAGAGTCACCGGTAGATGTGGGTACGGTGCCATTGGTGAATTTGGTCGGTGGCGGTGGATTAGGTTCAATGCGAATGTCCATTACATCAACGAAAGTTCCAAGGATGATCAAGAGACAAATGAAGGCACAGAGTCCTCTGGTAGACAAAATATATTCAAATTCACAGAGTGAGTGCAAATAATACTACACTTTTTCTCTTGTTTGAGAACAATAGTTAGTAACTATTCTCACCTCGTTTTTAAATCAAACCACCTTTTTTGTACCGGTAAATCCTATTTTCTCGTCCTGATTCTTTTAAATGGCAATAATTTTTTTACAGCCTTAAGAGTTGAGTAAAGTTATTCCATATACAGCTTTGAAATTACCAAAAACGGGGTTAGTTGTTAATTTGTTAATGATGCGTTTGGGAAGTCATATGTTTATCCCAACGCCCCCCCCCCCCCATTCTAAATTGAGCCTCTTTCCATTCTTCATGCACTAGGATATATACCTTTCATTTAAAAAAAAGAAACAATGATATTTCATTTACATTGTGATAATGAAACCATTTAAATATTTGATGTTTTCTTCAGCACAATATGTTTGCTCACCACCAAGAAATCTGACAAAATCAATATCTGGAGAAAAAATGAAAGTTCAGACATTACTAATTGATTCATAATGATAAAACATAAATAGTTAAGAAACAAACCAGGCCCACGAATAACCCGGAAAGGGGGAGGGAAAACAACAAAATATATGCGCAAATCTTACTTTTCCAACACAAACCTAATTTCCCGGTTCTTGATAACTGGAATTGAAATTATTAATTATCTTCTGCAGATTCAAGTTATTTAGACTGCATTCAATAATCAAAGTTAAGGAATTTTTGATTTTGAAATTCATGAATTTTTCGCGTATTTGGATGGGATTAAAACTTCTGAAATCGCGAAATTTAGTCCACGCCAAATAATTTTTTTTCCGGTTGCGCCAAATGACATCCAAACAAAATTTATTTATTCCTCCAAAATGGCTACAGTTTATGAAAAACAGGCTCAATTGTGATCTTTAAAAGTCAGTTTCCGCAAAATCAAATCCGCGCCAAAAGTTTTCCGAATACGGTAGCAATCGATTGGATTGGACTCGCGCAAGTCATATACAAAAACTATAGAAAGCATGAAAACGAGGCGGGACTTAAACTAAGGCGTAAACAATGGTGAGGTTAAGTAAACTCTACGACTTAACGCCAGGCAAATTAGACACTGGCCGATTGTCCCGTCAGAAATTTGACAAGCAAAAAAATTTCCAAACCAGCTGCGCAACGTTTACGTCATAGATCCCAGTTTGCATAACCTCACTAATATCTTTTAATAACTTACGTTTATTGACGATGGACTGATAGATGGAACCAACATCATGTTCTGTGCATTGTTTTGGCATACAAGTTCCATACACACCGAAATGCTTTGAGGAAGAAAAAAGTTTGTTAGACTCTCAACTATTTACCCGGTCTCTTCAGTTCTCCTGAACATTTACAATGGAGCTCCATGTGTATTTTACAAAGATTAAGTAGTCTCCCATCTTCCCCTTTTCCCTGCGATGTTCACATTTCATATATTAACTTACTTTTTCCTCAAAAGTTTGTCGACAAACAAAATATTAGACAATAATCCTTTGTTAAATCATCAAACTCGGCACCAAGACCCATGGGACTTGCCCTCTAGGAAACAGCTATTGAGAACCTTCTTACGAAAGAACAGTGCCTGGATCTTTAAGCTACCACAAGCAGCCGTTGTCTTCAAAATCGAAAAAACAATAAACAAAAGTTGGTAAAAGGTAGAAAAATTTGAAGGTGATATTTTTACCTTTTTCAGGACCTTCATATTGACTGCACAGTATTTGGCGTTCGGTATACTCATACACTGGTCAAAAGCACCTAACCAATGCGTATTCCCGCTCATCAAACGTGACGGTACGCGACCCCAAGAATCAATCACTATGGAAGATAATGGAATGTCGGTATTAAGTTTTTTTTCATTTTATCGTCTATTATTTCACGCTTTAAAATGTTTTTAGAATTTATTCTTAAATTTCAATATCTCTCAAGAACCAAAATGATCGTACAATATAACAAATATATAGAAAGTAAGTAAGTAACCTAGTGATAATCTCAGCAAGAGAAAGTCAATCCCCTTTTACGAATTGCGCTTGACAATGAAGATGGATTACTCAAGCGGAGTCCCAAAATAACTTTTAATGTTTCCATTTACACTTAGAGCACTGATTAGTTTAATTTTCTACTCATGCGCAGATTGGGTGAGCGTTGGGCACGAACCAGGAATTTTTCGATCATAGGGTGAGACTACACAGCTTGAAATTATCTCGTCTCGTATGTTACCGTATATGGACTAATTTCCTCCATATATGAGAGAAATTAGTCCAGTATACGTTAATATACGGGACCAGTATTCGGACGTTTTGCACGCTGTGCTAGGAGCTCAATTAACCAAGAGAGGGGTTCTCGGTTACTAAATAAGACTGTGCCTTAGGTTTATCAAAATTTGAAAATTCAGCCATATAGGTTTGAGTAATAATAACTCACTTTTAGCAGAAGGAGATTTCAGTAACCATCCTGTATTTCTTGGATCAAATATTGAGATATTTGTATTGAATATGTGACCAAAATATTTGGCAAATCTTATACCACAATCAACAGAAACACCGTCTGGTATTCCGGGAATGTATACAATATCATCTATAAAGAAGGAGAAAAATTAACAAGGAAAACTAGCCCCTGGCTTGCGGTCCTGCCAAGCATATGGCGCGCGTCGGGTACGTTTCTTTAACCCGGTATAGCGCGATATTACGGAATGCATGTTTATTTGCAATCAATGGATATAAAAATGCATTAATAGAGTTATCAAAGTCTTATCAGTGTCTCAGAACCCATTGTTATCGGCTTCCATAATTCTTAAGGCCTAAGCCTACTGAAAAAATCACCGTCGTGAAAGAGATCATTATATTTTTGAGAAATAACCCATAACTTTCTCCATTTAGGTGAAATATTTTTCGTTTTTCCGAAATTTTGTTTTAACTGGTATTGTGAATTCACAACTTCTGATCAGTCAAACTGTTCTTATGACGTTTACAGAAGACGGATATCTCCTGATCAAATTCTTATGAGGTTTTGTATAGATTACACGTTTTTATATAAGAACGTAAGGCTTCAAATGGAAAAAAAGTTTAGAACCTGTTAAAAACATTTGAAGACTTCAAAAGGCTACTTTCTTAAGAAAATTTTTAAATTCAATGATTTTGACCTAATTTTGCTATAATTACGAACAATTTAAGAACATTTTTTGGCTAAAAATTAAGAACGTTCAAAGGCTTACTCAAAGTTGGATGTTCTTATAAAAAAAAGGATACACAGTTCTCACCTCCGTTGCTTTCCAAGACATATTTTGACCAGTCCACATTATTTACTGCCTTCATTGCATCAATATTTTCCAACAATCCTGTCAACATTCTTTCAACAGAAGCATCTCCTGATTTGATGGTCAGCATTGCTTTCGGTAGGTCTACAATCTCAACAAAATCATTTGTATTTCCCAATGTATCAATATATTTCTTTCTGTATTGTTTGACCAATATCGATTGAATAGTGGTGTTCTTGAACACGCTATTGAAGTCAACACCTCGTAAAATGTTCGTAAAGCCATTGATCCTACCAGCTTGGTATAATTTGGTGGCGGTTTCGGCGAGTGTTTCGGTTTTCGCCTCGCAACCAGCAGGTATCGAAAGAAGGACAGACGTTACTAGGATATATTTGAAGAACGACATGATATACGATTATTGTTTCTGTTTTTTTTAATGTTTTGTTTCTGTGTGTTTTAATTTATTTTTGTTTCCTTTCGTTTCGGCAATGATTGCGTAATTGGTTGCCACCTGAAATATGTTAGTAAAAATATGAAGCAACTATTATCAGTAAACTTACTGTTATTTTCCTAAACGTTTTACGTATTCATATTCGGTTGCCTCATCCCCTAAAAATCTTAGCCGCCTTTATTGGTTATCCCCCTTGACGTAAGACACAATAAGTATCCGTCGATACTAATACGTTCCCAACCTTCACTACCCCTCTCCCAACAACTTCGAAATTTACTGAAGATCTCGAAAAATGTTTACTTTATCTTATTGTCAAAACTTGATTTGGGCTAGCCCTCCAAAGTCTTCAAGGTTGTTTTGCAGACGAACAGGGAAATATTAATATAACAATTTCATACAATACACTTTCATTTACAGACAACAACGATTTCTTCAATTCAAATGGTGCAGCATGATAAAATGTTTCACATTGTCAAAAAATGTGGAGCAATAAATATAGGGTTTTGGTTGATAGAAAGTTGTCCCCCATAGGCCCCTATAACACAAAAATAAACAAGCCCCCTCCCCACACATATAAGAAATATCCAAAAACAATTTGCATCCCCCCTTCCGGATGCGTCTGTGCGAGTGGGGCCTACAAATCAGAATAGGAACAATCTAGACCCGCGACTCCTAGCCAATGTGAGAAAATCTTAACACTTTTACAAACAAATTTGTGTTATAGTCAAGAAAACAAATCTGTTTAACATGAAGATCACATGAGAATTACTTTGTCATCTTAGTCATCTGCCTCCACTCTCGATCAAACATGTTGCTAATCTACTTATAAAATTATCATGATATCGTCATAGGTTATTCTGTATTGTTACATGTCTTTTAGAAAAATGTGTTAGTTTGGCTAGACAATAAGGCTAAAAAATGACTGCAGTTCATCTTGTAGAGAAATTATACGAAACTTTTCTACTAATATTTTTCCTGTTTGTTTGTAAACAGCGAGCCTTGAAGACCTTGGAGAAGTAGCCCACAACAAGTTTTGACAATAAAATTGTTTGACATTTATAATGTAAAGATTTTTCGAGATCTGTTTGGCAAACGACCTGTTCCTAATTGGACCAGCAGACTTTTCCTATGTAGAAAAACCGGTAAGCTACTGACATAAGAAGACATTGAGAAATAATCAAATTACGGTATTTTTCACACAAATAGATAGTTTACTTGTTGATTAGGACCAGCAGACAAAATGAATGTTGAATGAACGTTGGTTGAAAGCCCACAACTGCTGTGAACTGCTTTCGCAAGGTAATCATTTGAGCAGAAATCTTATTGCGAGAATTTCGTTAATGCTATTCACATTCTGTAGGTAACTTTGACGCCAGAAACTTAGACACCGTCCGGACAAAAATTCTGAAGAAAAGAAACAAACAATTTTGTATAGTGTGTTTATTAAGTAATTCTTGGAAAAAGGGCGTCTGAGAGATGTTCTTAAGACATTCAGAAAATTCAAAAGAAGTTTTACAGACAGTTTTATTCAGGTTAGTATATTTCATTTTTGTTACTGTATCGCATATTTATTTAGCTGGATTTTTACTTACTTGGATCAGACCGGATCGGAACAGATCTGATCTGGTTTTTGGTCTGCGCATGAGTAGAATGCACTCATATTGTATCCGATCCGATCTGAGGCGGGAAAAAAGTTGGGAAACTTTCGTACCGGTGCCGCCGTTTTGTACAGGCTCCACATTGTGACGCCTGGTTTATAGGTTTATTTGCTGATCACCTATACAAAAAATTCTCTGCGTTTTTTTTCGAATAATAACATAAGTATCGCTAGTGGACAAGAAAGTGGACGGTCTACCAAATTAAATGGGTCTGTCAGAGGACTGGGTTTATCTAATTTTCAACTAATGTTGAAAAAAACTGGTTGAATTGAGAACATTTGATGTACCTTTCAAGAGGTTATCATTTAACATATCCAGCCTCGTTTTGAGACGACCTTATCGAACAAGAAAATTTTGAGAAAATTTTTGTTGGAAAAAAGTGACGAAATTGCAATTTTTCAAAAACATTATTTGGATTGGAATTATTTGGAAAGGAGGTGATTCCTTGAATTTAATCTCGGGGAAAGGTGTATAAAATGGACGTCGTAGGAAAGATTTAATGATGGTCAATTTAAAGAACAAGAAATTGATTCATTAGAAAAATCATAATAATGATACGTCATATTAAATCCTACCCACAAAAATTTATTGCGATTACGGGAAACAGTTTATAAGAAGCAACCGTTGAGTCAACTTTGACGGTTCATCAGTTTATTGATATCAATATTTGGTTAACCTTTTTTTTAATTATAAAGAATAACTGATACATTGAGAAACGGATCAAAAACGCGTAGTGGTCAATTATTGATTTTTATTGTATGTTCAATTTTGAAAAGTTATTTCAACTTTAAAATCTAAACCATTCATCAGAAAAATACCGAAAATCCTAGATGGGATACCCACCGTCTTTCCACTCGCACACTCGAAGAAGAACTGGTTGCATTGGATGCCGTCCATAGTCAAAAATCCGCTACAAGTTCTGGCTAGTTTAAAATATTCATTTAGATTGATCTTCTTAAATGATATCTTTTGGTTATTCAGAAATCATTAAGAAAGCAATAAGAAATGTTGTTGGTTTGTGGAGAATGAAACCATGATAAACTTTCTTCCTGACAGTGAATAAAAGAAACTTGGTATAAATCGCAAAAAAACTGTATCAAGATATACTATAAAGCACAGTGCATACATACAATCAGTGGTATTGACTGATTCTCCAATCTTAGGTTTTCAATAACAACAAGACATCATTTTTGTCTCGATTAACCAGACACTTTTTAGGTTTTACAAGGAAAGACTTTGACTAGTCTTTTGAACCCTAATAAAGGCAATCAATTGAAGAATCAATATCGAAACCTTAAATGCGTTGGAGCCAGCTAACAACCTTGGGTGACAAGGAAAAACACTAACTGGTCTCTAATACACTATGATCGTAAATGCAGTGTCAATATCGTTGAGGTCAGCTAATGACCTTGGATGACAAATCATTTCGTCTGCCTTGCCCTTGTGCATGCCTTTAAAGCCAATCAAATCTATCAAATCCTATCATTTCCGTTGATAATTGATCCTTACAATTGATACCGGTAATTACATGATAGTGTACATGTTCTTTCACCAATTATCAAAATCCGTTTCATTCATATTCTAATAACATGTGAATTAATCCCCACAGCTAAACAAAATTTGTTAATAAAGATTTATAAAGGTCAGCTTTATATCGCATGTTTATCTTATGATGCAATAGATTGAAATCTATAGCTATGCTGGAGGCTATATCAGTAAAGGTCACGTGAAACGCTGGTCTTCCTTGCACTTAACATTAACTATTCCTTTGAGAATTCTCATTATCGTCATTCTAAAAATATCATGGAGATGCTCGGTGAGTTGTTAAAGAGTTGCTTGGTGAGTTACCATGATACTTGTCAACAAAAGTTAATATCTCAAACTTATCATGTGACTAACACACAAACTGTGCCATTGACGTTCATCAAGCCTGGCAGATACATAGCCATGCATTGCATTGAGAATCCAACTTAATAAATAAGGCAAGACTAAAAATTGCAATAAGTCTAAATACTGGACATGTATGCAAGACTATACTTAGGAAAATTCCAAGATCCTCTATAAATTAAATTTTGCCAGAAAATACAAAGGTCACCTTCCTGAAATTTTGAAATTTGGATTAAAAAAAGAATCACAATTCGAAAGAACGTCGTACAGGGTAAAATAGACACTACTGTCTTGGCTAATTTTGTTAGCAAATATTTTGCAAAAAAAGGAACTGGGATGGTATAGCATCTCAGATTGCCAAACTGAACAAATATTTTGCAAAAAGCCGCTTAACATCTCAAATAACTTATGCTTAAAAGTCCGGTTGCCCTCCTTATTTCTAAACAACACTCGTAATTCTTCCAAGTACACTGGTATGAAAACTGATTGGAAAAATAAGAAAACATCACTTGTCTACAAATAGGAGCCATTCCTGCAAACATTATGTGTGACGGTCTATGGGAAAATAGGGATTGGTCATTTTTACCCTGATCATATTCCACCCGCTGGCAAAACACTAAAAAACGTCTGTCGAAGGGTGCATTTCTATTTAAGCAACACGCAAGTTGCGGGCCAAGAAATTTTTTTAAATATTAGGGGTCTACTTTGGCTAAAACGTGATCTAAATTTTATATTTAACTATTAAACAAACCTCAGAAATTCATGAATAATCAAAGAAGTGCTATATCTTTATATGTTTTAGGAGCACAAAAATATTGTTAGATAATCTAGGAACACTATTTGATATATTTACTCTCCCACACTGTCTCTTTTTCTCTTCTCTTCTCTTTTCTTTTTTCTCTTTCTTTCTTTTTTTACTTTTTTTTTTTTTGGCAAAAAAGTGTTTCGGTTTCGCCGGGCCTGTATAGAATGAAAAGCGGTCTATCCAAATAAAACAAGGAAGAAATATTAGAGTTTCTCACACAGTGGTAGGAGAAGAGGGACCTTGGTCAGTTGTAACGTTGCTTTCACTAACTTGGGATTAGACTTTCTCCGACTTCTACTTCATGCTACATATACAACATTATTATCCCAACTATCATTGACTACCTTCATGGGAATTTTCTTGTCAACCATTATATTATGTGGCCCGTACACCGAACCCATGACTTGTGATGTAAAACACGAGAATAGGAGATTAGTTCAAATTTACCAAAAATGATCCTGGCTTCTCATAAAATCTGCGGAAGCCTCAAGTTATAAGGATACATTATAACTTTAGTTTGAAGTTTCCTAGATCGCTGGAGAAGGCTAGGTTTCCAGCAAAACTTACACGACAAATCATAGTGAAAAGGAAAAAAGTTATTTAAAAAAAACACGTTCACTAGAAAAAAACATTTGCAACTTCGTAAAATTTGATGAATCCCGCTGATCGGCCAGGATTAGCCGAAGAAAAGGATCATGCACGATTTACATAAAAATAGACCTTAAAAAAGACGAAAAATATCAGGTAGAAACATTGAAGGGGCTTATGACCCCCCTGTTCCCCTCTGGCGTACCTACCCCACAATCCAACAAATACATAAATTCTACAGAAAAAGCACGATAGAAATATTCCATATTTCAGGTACAAAGTCCAAAGTACACCAGACCATTTTCACTTTTCAATTTCGTGATTTCGCTTAGGAAAATTAGTTACATCATACGAAAAATCTTTTCGAAGAACACAAAGAAAATCTGTTTTTTCTTTTTGCATAAAGTCCAAAGTACTCATCCATCTATGTAAGAAAAACATCCTTTTTTCGTTTCACATTTTCTACCCGTGTTCTATCGTTCTAGCGAACGAACAAAACAACAAATTAAATAATTTAAATCATAAAGATATATATAAAATAGAGAACATGAAATAAAGCTATTCAGCGCATGAGAGCCATATGATTTGCTATAAGAGTCCAAAGTATATTTATTCCATTGAGGGTTGAAAGTACAGTAGTTTGGAATGCTGTCCTTACAAAAATAACTTAAAGCTTATCAACCCACATAAGGAAAAATTAAGATACTAATTAGTTTTATAGATTTTGTATTTATAAGTACATATAATCAGTCACAAGGAAGTATTATATGCAGCAATCAAGGAGCTCTTCACGCAGTTTGTTCCCTCTGAAAAGTCAGAAATTCAAACAACCGGAACCGGGCTTATAAATTCATATCAGGCACTTTATTCAGAGCTATCGCGAGTCAAAAGGTTTTGCAAATGAGCTTTGTGAGCAAATATCACAAATTTGAGTTTGAATTTTGAATTCAAAGTTAGTTTTAAGTACACACAAGTCCAATTTCAAAGTACCTTAATTGGAAATGTTTTAATGACTAAAAGCTTTCAAAAACAAATTTCGCTAGATAAACTTGGCTATTGGGAGCCAAACTTTCACGAGAGCAAAACCATAATTCACAGAATTTTTCGAAAGTTTCTCTGAATAAAGTAGTTGCAAATCATCACTTTCCATCTTGAAATATATGCAATTCTAATGTTAAGCCTTCCTGAGGGAAGACCCCTTTTAAGAATGTTTTGTTTACAAAAATTAAACCACCAATCTGTAGAAGAAACATGCTTTTAGAAGCGCTTAAATCGTGATAATTCATTTCATTCAACTTTAAAATAACTGCTTTAATAAATTTATGACATGCCTTTTTGTTATAGGAAATCTATTCTTGATTCAAGGGAAACCCCTTTGAAAGAAAAAAATGAGGAATTCTTGATCGAAAGGGGTTTCCACGGAAAAAGGACTAGCTGTAAGCATGAATTTGAAGGTTGAAAAAGATAAGTTGGGGTTATAACAAGGTTATTAAACAAGTTAATACACGATGAGAAATGTGATAGGAAAATAAAATGAGAAATGTTTACATTGTGCAGTAAAGTTACTCTTCATCATAAGATATAAATATAATAAGATATCTATAAATAAATATTTGTATAAAAAATTGTCACTGCGCAGAAATTTGCAGAAATACCTCTAATATCACCACTATTAAGCTGACCTTGATTATGTTAGAATTTAGATTAAAATTAGATTTAAAAAAGTGAGTTTACTCTCAATTATATTTAAACCCTGTAAAAACTAGAAAAGCTAGTTAGGCCAGTCCGTCCCTACCCTGTGCCAGAACAAATAAATAAATAAATATTTGTATAAAAATTTTTATGTCACTAGGTGTGCTTAAGCAGAAAATTGCAGAAGTACCTCTAATTTCACCACTATTAAGCTAACCTTGATTTTGTTAGAAATTAGATTAAAATTAGATTTAAAAAAGTGAGTTTACTTTCAATTATCTTTAAACCCTGTAAAAACTAGAATAGCTAGTTAGGCCAGTCCATCCCTACCCTGTGCCAGAGTCTTCTGATGAAAGATAACCTAAGTAGATTCTTGATACGAGAAAATTCATTTTTGTCGTACGTCTAGGTTATTCCATAGTCTAAGTTGAAAGAACTCTTAAGTTAAAGATAACGCGCCCGAAAAGGAGGAAAATTTATTTCATTTTCTTCGCGTATGATTTCCCGTTCCTGCGCGACAGGCCTATATCGCCCGCGCGCTTACGGCTTTTCCTTATACGGACTATGAAATAGTCTAGAGAAGGTCTGGTACACACTAGCCCGTCCTTATGTCTGTTACATTTTTACGTTTTTTCTCAAAGCAGAGGAAAATACTCCTCCAGATTTTGGGAAGAGCGTTATAAAAGATAGTGTGGTATCTATAGAAAAGAAGGTTAACTGAACATAATTTTGGAGGCACTAAAATTTACAAACAGTATATGAAGTCACTATTCCAACTAACAAAACCTCCCGCGAAAGACATTGGTGACAGTTCTGAGGAACTGGACAGGTATCTCCGGTAGAATATGTGCCTTAAAAATCAAAGAAAGTACAGATTTATACTAGAGACCTGCAAATACAGTTTTCCTTTCTGACTTTGGGGAAGTTTTGCAGGCTAGATTGAAACAGTTCTGAACCAGAATAATAAAAAACAAGAAAGGAAGAAGTGCGTTACAAAACTAAAACCACATATTAATTTGATAGTTATAAGTGGTTACGTCCTAAAGAAATATTTGTATGAGAAATCCCTTATACTATCGTACGAGGTTAAAAATGTTTTTTTCGTAAGACACTAAGACACTAAGCTTCACAGAGTTTTCTAAAAAAAACGTAAGAAGGCGTAGAAAAGCTCAACACAATAGAGACAACAGATGTCTAACGCTCATCCTAACTAAGCTACGAGATTATTACGGTAAAAAAACGAAGCCTGACGTAGCAAAGGAATAGAAAATTCAAAGGTAAATGCTAACAAATATGATTGGTTTGTTGCTAATTACTATGTTGTTGTTTTCATTTGCCTTATTCCACTTAACCCATATTGGTCCAGTGTCCAATTTGTGGGAGACTTTCTTTTTACGGACCCCTGGGTAGACACCTAGGAGCTTCGCGACCCATGCACAAGGGATTGGCCCACGTCATGAAATAGTGAATTTCTTAAAAAAATGCTTCGTTATATGTGGGTTAAATGGCTAGAAATTGATTTAGCATTTTGGCCAATTTGGGTGTTTTTACCATGTCGTTTATCCCGGTATAAACAAGACATGAAAATTTATGAGAAAATTAAATTTCAGCATTCCCTCCCCCGTTCCCAATGACTTCGTAAAATAGGATAAGTGAAAAAGGTTGTAAAATAGTGTTCAGGTTGAGCAGTGTCTTGCCTGTAGCAACCGTACCATAAGAATATGAACTAAATAAAACATACAGCAACCTTCCAACATTTTTCATTCTATCATCGATCAAAAGCCAAATAGAACCATCAAAATATCTATAAACTAAGGACAAGCTTCTTGGACATCTCTTCTAACCTACCGGAGCGTCCAAGGAGATGATTTTTGAAACACTGAAGTCTCCCTTCAAACCAACAAAACACATACATCAACCGCAAAGCCAAATAGTTAGTACCATCAAAATATCTACAAACTAATAAAAGAACAAGACTCTTGGACATTTCTTCTAACCTACCGGGGCGTCCAAGGGTAGCATAATATGATTTATGAAAAACTGAACCCTCCCTTCAAATCAACAAAACACATACATCAACCGCAAAATTATTTTTCTTCACCACTGAGAGGGTTATTATATATTTGTCACCTATCACCTTTAGTCGCGTCATCTTTGAAAGGTCTTAAAATGTCTAGGACCGAAAAAAGAAAAAAATTGAGAAATGTTCAACTTCATCGATGACGTTATAACGCTCTTTGAAATTACCATAGTCAACTTAACGTAAATCGCTATCTGATCATTTTTTAGAAAAGCGTTAAATTCAATTCCGTAAAATATCAGTTTTTGGTAGCTAAGCAATCCCCAGGGCTTTGTAGTTTGGAACAGACGAACTGTTATTTGGTTGCAAAAGGTACCAGTATATTTTTTAATAAAATCAATTTTTGGAA
>JAUBWS010140736.1:0-21389 GCA_032270445.1 Darlingtonia californica
TAAAGTTTGAGTTTATTGATCTTTAAGAACTTAATGACCGTATCGAGAAAAAGAAACCTGAATATTTTCTGAAGAAAGTCATTTCACAAAGAAAAACATATATTTTTGAAAAGCTTAAGAAATTAATCTTTCTAACGGTATAAAAACTGCAAAATAACAACTTAATAACTTGCAGTCTTTTAAAAGTTGGGTTCCGTTATTTTCAGGACACCCTGTATACGTTAATTTGATCACAATGTTACATTTTAATTAGGAAAAACCGGAAAGCTTTCCATGAAACTATGAGATTTTCAACTGATAATAAAAATACCTGTCACGAATGCAATTCTGGTCAAAAAAACGCCGTATTAAAAAGATGTCCATCAAATGAGAAGTATTCAAGTTAAAAAAGAAAGATGTGGAGAGAGACGTGCTGCGGCTGGAAAAAGTTCCAAACCTCTGAAATTGTTGAAATATAAAATTCTTACTCTATATGTACGACTTTGTGACTTTTATGATATCAGGAGAAACCAATTTTTTTCGGGTACCGGTCTCTTGACTCTAACGGTTTTATAGAAAACTAAAAAAGCAAAAAGAAACGATATTGCTTCATATCAATATCTCTACAAAACTGGAAAAACCACAAGTGAAAGCTTGGATATCATGAACATTAAAGCTGAACTCAAATTGAGTTTTTTAGGTTAGTTAGCGGAAGTATCAATCTAAGTAAAATGATTTGTTTGTTTTATTTACTTGCTGTTATTTTGCTTTTAAAAAGTAAAAGATAGCATTCCAGGTCTTCTATCAGCAAAAGAAATAATCTCGAACGTTATCTTTTAGGTGGTTTGATAGAAGTAACCGGTAGTGCGGGTTTTGCTCGTAAAAAATCTTTGACAGAGAATGATGAAACGTTGTTTACATTGGTTTACAGATGGGTTGCCTTTTCAGTTGCAATAGTTCAGTCAACTTTAACAATGAATGTAAATACAGTGCCGTAGGAAGCGAATAATTTGGCCAATGTTGTTTGAAAACAGTTGCAGATATTCCGTTATTTTGATGCATTTGATGCATTTTCCGGCAATCTAGAGACGTAATTTTTCAAAATCGCCCCCTCGGGCTAAACCATGGTTGGCCCTCGCGGTGTCACTAAAAATGTGCCCCTCCAATATAAAAATGAAATATAAATATGCGACTCATGTGGAAAACAAAATTAATTTTGGTCAAAATGCGTACTTTTTCTTCCAACATAGACTGACATAAAAGATGAACAAAACCAAGTGGTGTCAGGAAGTTTACATGTTGTTGTCAAATCAATCCTTTATTTCTCAATTGAGGGAAAAGCATCGAACAACCTGAAAGGAAAATTGAAAAACTTGCAGAGACAACTGAGGTGATTGTGTGTTTCTGAAGAAAACTTTTTTTTTAAAAAGGCGCCATCTTGAATAATGACGTCATGAGTAAAATGAAATGTCCCCATATTATTTTTCCGTGATGCAGCTTAAAACAAGTGCAAAATCAACTCTCTTAAATAAGAAACATTAAAGGTCAAATTTTCTTACTTTTAGAAATCTGTGACGTGATATCTAGTTAAAGATTACTGAAAATGCTGGTAAATATTTGTAAAAATATTTCAAAAACTAATTTTGTAACAGCTACAAGACTATGCAACTTTTTAATTTTGACAGCTTTAAAAAAATAAAAACGAGCTTTTAGCTAAATACCTGACGATTGTTTAACCCTTTTAGTCTCGGAAAATGTTTAGCTATTCATATGTAAGCCTTCGAAAATTTATACTTTTGCCACTCGGACTAAAAGGATAGGGAATTATGGAATTCAGTAACATTTTTTTTCAAACCTCGAAATTTAGCACTTTGGCCATACTCCTCGCTTGAGTTTTGTGTTTTTTTTCTGCGCAAATACATCATTACGCATGCGCAATGTTGGAAGCGTGCATGTAAAAAGTTGAGTCAAGATTCAACTAGTTTACTCGGCTCAAATCAACTGGCTAGTCAAGATTTAACGTAGTAACGAATTTTCGTTTAAGATTAATAAAATTTATTTTTCTGTCTTGTTCATCTGTACTCTATATGGACAAACGAGCACAAAGATTGATGACAAACGAACACAAAGCAAGACGATAGAACGACAGAACGAATAAACGAATGTAGAATAAGCGAACCGATGAACGAGCCAACGAGCCAATCACTAGAATCAAAGGATTATGGATGAAAGATTACTACGACAACTACCAACACTGATAAGACAATGAGCGATAACGGCAATACAATGATAATAAACATTATCATGAACATTTTAAGACGAGTAGCAAAATATGTAAACAGAAGAGCACCAACGTAAACTAATAACAACTTACGGTTTTTCCCTGTCAAATTACCGGCTAAATACCGGAATTCCAAATTTCAGGGGATAGACAGGTTTTCTCCCGGAGGAGGATTGGGCCATTCTAAGAATAAAAGAGGGGCCCTTTCTCAGTTATTAATTACGTTAGTGGCGGGTGATTAGAATATTAAACGTGTGCCATAATGACTTTTAACTGTCATTCAGAGTATGGTCATCAAAAGCATCAGTCAAAAGAAAACAAATTTATCAGATTCATGTGTAAATTACGTAGAATTTATCACACATAGGATTTTTTGTACAGTGTCAATACTTTATTTTGTGGCACACTTAATACCCGACACAATGCCAGTTGAATACAACCAACACCATTTATGCCGTGACATAATGTGTTTTTCTGTTAATGTATTCCCTTTTTTTAGTATATTAGTCAGGAAGGCGTCATTCTGCAATATCCCGTTAAAGAGGCTAAAATTTTCAACCCGGAAAGAAAATGCCGTGTCTCATCCGTATTTTAATATTACCTTTTGGCACTGGCCGCACCTGACCTGAGATTCCATTGTTATCCAGGCCTTCTGACTTTCAGCGATCAATTTCGTTTAAATTTTGGGAATGAGATTCACAATGTGTTATCTTAAAAGAGAGGGAAAAAATCAGTAAACCTTGGTACGTTGAGAATAGCGTCTCGTAAGCTCCAGCGAGTTGCTGTGAGCCAAGAAAGTAGTTTCCGGAAACATTCGGACAATCTTTTAAATTTTGAGATTTTGCGACTAAAAATGCTGAGGCCGCTGCTGCAAAATCAAAAGTCAAACAATGACGTCAGTTTTTGTTTTACAAGCGAAAGATTTCATAAAGTCTTTGCATGTTCTTAGTTTGTCCTTATATTGCACATAGAGAAAGGTCCTATTCTTCATTTTCAAGTTTTCTACAGAAACGCTTGTTACAAGTGTTTGTTTAAGCAAGCAAAATATTGTCTCGATTTGTCGTTCTTCCAAACACTTATAACAAGCGTTTCTATAGAAAACTCGAATAATGCGGAATAGGACCTTTCTCATACTCATTGGGAACAATCTGAGCTTCGATATCCTTATAAAGTTCGTACTCAGAAACAAGAGTTTGGTAGTCTCTATCGTTTATTAGCTGTTGTTTTAAAAGCGATTTTTTTGTTTGTTAAAATTAAATAAATAATATACATAAACTCGTGACTTAAGAATAAACAGGTAGAAGTAACACAGTTCTTATTTTCCTATTTTCTTTCAAACTATAAGGAAGCAAACTAACTACAAATTTCAAATTTTAATATGCCTTGATATAATAATATATATGTTACACAGGATGTCTCGTAAATCTAGCCCATCGTAAAAAAGTTCACGGTAATGAAAACTTTTCCTTTGATTGAAAGTGCTTTTGATGAATTCTCCTGACCTTTTGTACAATTAGGCTACATTTGTCTGGATACCCTGG
The DNA here is from genome assembly GCA_032270445.1 of Darlingtonia californica. Taxonomy (NCBI): domain Eukaryota; kingdom Viridiplantae; phylum Streptophyta; class Magnoliopsida; order Ericales; family Sarraceniaceae; genus Darlingtonia; species Darlingtonia californica. The sequence continues at coordinate 3,802 of JAUBWS010140736.1, forward strand.
AAAGCATCTTGTTTTCTAGTTTTATAAAAATGGCGCGCATATATTTACATTACAGTCTTGATAATATAAAATACAGGGTGTCTCAAAACCTGCGTAAACTACTGTAAAAAATGTCAGTAGAATTCACAAAAAGTACCGCAAACCAAATTAAAAATTTTCTTACGATATTTTATGCGAATTTTTTGAGACACCTCGTAGCTAGAGTCAATTATGTCACTAAAATTGAACACGTAAGGAGGTGTTATAAGTCACTAAAGTTTAATGCACAAAATTTTGGTACACTATATCTATTATGGAGTAGGCGTACGTCCTTTCGAATATTCACTTTTTGGAAATTTATTCAGCTCTTTGGAAGAAGCTTTGATAAATAAGTGGTTTCCCAGACTTTCGCTAGCTAGGAAACCTAACCCGCTGACTTGCGCTTCGCTCAAGAATACACCGCGCAGAGTTAGGTTTATTCAATCCAGTATAGCGCGATATTCTCATTATCTCGGACTTTTTTGTCGGCTTGAAGGTTCAAGACAACGGACGTGGGCTGCAAAACACTCAGTGAACGTTGTATGTGTGCAAAAGGTGATAACAATATGGATTATAATGTACAAAAAACGATATATAGTAAATACACTGTATTTATAAAATAAAAATCCTAAAACAGAAAAAAAACATTCTACAAGTTTGAAGAAATCACTACTCAGCATTTTGGGAGTCAAATTGGACTGTAAAAAATTACAATATTGAATACCATTTGAGATGATAGCAAATTTTATGATAAGAAGTAAAACAAGCTACAGAGCAGGTTTTTAAACCCCGTTTAGCCTTCGCCTTTAGCATATCAGGTTGACCTTGTGTGAATTAAATTTCGCAATTATTATTATTTGAGCTTATTTACCCAGGATTTCCTCTTCAGTTCTCTTTGAACTGCTATTAGTGAGGATCCTGCCTTCCTGTGAAACACCTACAGGGAACCTTGTGGAAATTATGGTGAGGTAATTTTCACAACTGCAAGCCTCGTGCCGGCGTCGAGCTCGGGACCCTGAGTTCTAAGCTCAGCGCCTTAACCACTCGGCTACGGATCTACGTAGTAGATTTACGGGTTGTAAAACCACAAAATTAAATCCACAGTCTAAAATTTTCATAGTTTTGGGAAAAAAATCTTTAGCACAAATAAAAAAACAAAAACAATACATAATGCACATGAAACTGCTAAAAATTAAATCCTCGCGTAGACGCAAAATCGTGGAAAAACTGACGTCGAGGAGTGTTTTCTATTTAAATGGCACACAGAAAAACAGTCATCCATATACAGTACGGTTAATTTTACCCACTAGGCTGTCACACATAATTAAATGTGATACATAAAATATATAAGTTTTCCATCGCAAAGGTAATATACCACGAAAGGAAATCTTGATTTGACAATTAACTTTTAGGAATCCTTCTCTTTTTCAAATATGTTCCTGGTATGTGCGTCCATGGGCGTCAATCAATTAATATGTTCAGCATGGCTCTACGAAGGTATGGATTCTTTTGGCTTAATACCACGTTCAACTTTCATAGGAGAATTTCTTTCCCATGATGCATTGTAATCTCCAAATCTGAAATAATATCCATAAAGATCAATTTCAACCATTCGGACAAAGGAAATATTATATAGGGTTGTTTAAATCAAAGTAAGTTCGATAATATAACAGGCGGTAGGTAGATAAGAAACGTACAAGAAATTGGTTGTGGTAATTGCATTAGAAAAAGGCAAACGAATTGTAAAAACGAGTTGAAAGTATTCGATCTTAAACAGAGGCACAAAATTGTCATTTTGATCTTTGCTAACACTGCATCTGTCAACTTTTTAGCTTAATGGGAAATATTCATTCAATACGGGATTTACAGCATATATTAGTATGTCTAGTAGGCCTCACTTACTCATGTTCAGGAACAGTACTAAGAGCTGCATCTGGTGATCTATCGAGACGAACATCCTAAAAGAATCAACAAAATGATAAGCGAAACTTGGTACTCAACGAAAGACTCTTTAACGTCACATTTTCCGTTTGTCTGGTTCAATACCAATTGTGTTGAGCAATTCGTGTATGAATAAGAACACCGTTGTCGTTGTTGTTAACTGCAGGCAGTGTTTGAATACAATATCTTTATTGAGGCCTTTTTCGAAAGAGAGTTTTATCTATGTGGATACCTTTCAATACTTAATATTGAAATGCTCTTGAAAGCTATTGTCCTCATACTATGACGCCATCATGTGTTATGACGTCATCAACTATAACCTATTTTCGGTATTTGCAATTTTTAAATTCTTGTAGGAAATCTCTATAGCTCCAATACTTAAACAGTCACTTGGTGTTAGCAAACTGTGACATGTGACATAATTTTTTTAACCACCTGTCATAGAAGTGCACTTTACAGACAAAAACAAAAAAAGATCAAAATTTAACTTTGAAGGATCTTCAAATTTGGACTAAAATATCACTTTTAATAAGCCTTTTTGAGTTTTGACTTTTGTATTTTACAGACCGGTCTGTAATATACTAATTCCAGACATGCGAGAACTAGAGAACCAGTAAAATTTCACCAAAAACAGATCTTGGTAATATATAAAGGACCTGGTGAAAATTTCAAGTTAAACGGACCATTAATTCCTTCACAAGGGGACTTTTTTGGTATTTTACAGGCCGGTCTGTAAAATACCAACCAGACTCGTGACTGACTTGAAACTTTGCACATGGGCTGAAACTCATTGGTCAAAATTTCAAGTTCATATACCGCTTCTAGTTCTTGAGATCTTGAGTATCATGAATTTATAATTTACAGATTGGTCTGTAAAATAGACAATGATGACAAAAACCAAACCAATTGGCACGTAATCGTCAAAATTGGAATTTTAGTCCAAATTTAAAGATTGGTAAGGCAAGTCTATTTTTCAGAATACTTTATGGCCCAACTACAGCTTTTGGTCTGTATTAGTGGTCCAATTTTCAAGTCTATAGGGCCCCGTAAATGCTTCGCCTATAACAGAAAAGGTGAATGCTCGAAGGGTTAAGGTAGATCCTCTAGGGTCAATAAAAGGTAAAAAAGGGCGCATTCTATAACAATGTGTATTTTGCAAGCAAGTACCAGGAAAAACATTTGGGTGTAAAAATAACCAAACAATTCAGTCCATTAAAAATAGAAACAACGTACCTTAGGTTTTACACGATGAGTATTGACACATGGAATGTCTTGGTTGAACATTTCAACGCGACAGCCTAAACAAAAACACTTGTTTATAATATTACAATTAGACAACTAAAGAATCATCGTAAACAATAAGTAATATTATTTGCCACTACAAAATTCATATTCGAAAGACAATATCGATTTACATTAATCATTAAAAGTTTCAGCGCTACAAAAATTTCGGTAGAAACTTCGACCGAAAGTTTATTGGCCGAAATTTTGCTTGTGTCCGAAGGTTTATCACGCCGAAACTTTTAGAAAATTTATTGTATATACGTTATTCAGTATGAAAAACTATTTTCGGGGTTGCTCGGGAAAAACTGAAACGTTCTTATTCACTAAATAATTTCTAAATTTTCTAAATTCACTTATTGTGACCTTTTTTATCTTACAAGTCAAAACCTAAATATTTTGAGACATCGCAGCAAAACTCTAAGGTAAATGTGTTTATTTCCTTTTGTTCATGGTTGAATCTTTTGTCTCAGAATTCTTTGTAATAAAACATGTATCCCCCCCCCCCCCCCCCGGCCCTATTTTACATCTGTCACTGCAGATTGCAGCAAGAAGTAAGCAGAAATAGGATAACACAAACTTCTCAAAAATTGAAAATTTCAAGCATGTAAAATGTCATGTTTGTTTACACATAGGAAAATTCGTGAAAAAAACTTACCATAGGCAATGGGTGTGAGTTTGTAGACAGTGTGAAGAGGTACTTCTAAATATGGCATTTCTGCTGCAGGAGTATCAAGGAAATAAGACAACAAACACCTCATGACAGCCTGATGACAAACAACTAATACATTATGTTGTCGTTCAAGCTCCATTATCACAGGTTCTAGACGAGTCACCAGGTCCTCGTATGACTGAAAATGAAAAACAGAAGAAAAAATGTAATGTGATAACCGTCAACAGTAGATTCTATCCGTTCCGGATAGTTTTTCTGACCCTCGGGCGCACTAGCCGCTTTGGTTTGAAACATCGAAACCTCGAAATTAATGACTTCGTGATGACCTGTGAAATTGACAATGAGGGGCCACTTAACGATCGATTTCCCGATGTCCAATTCGAACTCATAACAATCGAATCACGAGCCCCATGCCTTGACCACTGAGTTTTGGAGCCTTTTGATTGCCAGGAATGTTCCAGATACTGGAACAAACCTCCCCTCTGGGATATTTGTAATGATGTTTTTATCGATGTTGGTCCAACGATGTTGGTCTAAAACCTTAAGTCCTTTCTATATGTTGGTCTATAACCTTTGATACATACCTCTCCCCTGGGGTATCTGTAATGATATTTATCTTGGTCACGTCTTGCAAATTCTTCTGGATATTTTTCTTGAATCTCTTCATATGTCATGTTGTCACATGTTCCCTGAACACAATTTAATACACAGAGTTTAATTTGAGCTATTTAGAGCCTGAGTTAAGATTGGTCATGGACATGGCCAATCACATGTATCAAATAAGCAATTTAATTTCATACCAAATATCAAGGTCAGTGTAAGAGTATAAAAGTTACTTTAAAAATTAATTTCTCGATGCATTTCATAGACCATAATACTAGGGTTATAACGCTATTTTAGGCTGATTGAAAGAGGTATTTTGAAGGCTCGAATTTAAGTGAAAGTAGGCTAAGTAATCTGAGTAATCTTTTTGCTTGACAATGACGAATCTTTTGTTGAAAACGTTACATAAACTCACTGCATCTAGTTCATCGATAGCTGACCATTGCTCTTTACTGACTGCAGATAATTCTGATGCCGTTTGTATAGTTCGCTTGAGTGTACTTGTCCAAACCTGAAATGGTAACATTGAAGTATATAATATTATTAGTAAATCTGAATAATCGATGGTATGACCTTCAAATTGACCATTATATCTCCATGTTCATCAACAATAAGAAAAATTCCGATTGTAATACAAGAAGTTAATCTATAATTAAATCATTCTAACACCATCACCCCCGTAAACACTAGAAAACCCAGATATTTTGTTACAATAGTAATCTTCACTTCAGAGTATTTTACCATATTTGACCAAGTATTTTTGAAATTCAAAAACACGTTATATGAAATAAAATGAATAAAAGCATGTGAGGTTTATTCCTTACCTTCAAATCAGGAATGTCTTGTTTATTAATAAAATCTCGCAATTTTTTCGAATACTAAACAAGAAAAATCAATATCAAAAGATTAAACAAAGGATCGGATATAAAATTCTCCATATTTTACCATTGTTAATTTGAAAAATAAAATACAAAAAATCTTACCTCCATACCCCTTGGTGAAAGTCCGGAATCGCCCCCGATACGCCCTTTCAAATTCAACATACTTTCGCCATGCTAAAACGATAAAATAAGTAATAAACAGACGACATAAAAGTATAGAAATCGAAAGCAAGAGGCGACAACTTAACGTTAAAACGACATTAATTGATAAGATTTGAGGCTAGTACATTGCTACGTACTTCTACTCCAGAGACGTCAATTGTTATCATTATTTTTATCAAACATCTATGAATATTGTGCAAAGTTTTGTATTAAAAATCTTTCGATTTTAGATTCCGTGAGTATTAAGTTATCGAGTGTCTTTTTGAGCGTTGTTGGGGATTGTTCTTAATAATCGAACATCGAAAAATTGAATGGAAAAAAGATTGAAAGTTTTCGTGAAATGTGACATACCCTTGTTAAGTAGATGGATCGTGGTGTAATATGAATGTTCATCAAGAAATACACAGCTCTTGTTTGTAGGTAACCTATGACAATAAATATCATTACATTACATCATTGTACCACTATTAAGGGGTAATATACTAGCAAAAGACTATTGAGGAACAGGCTTTACACAGATGCTTTCCACTGAGTGTGAAAAAGAAAAACATAACATAAAACAATTACATAGAATATATCAATAACGTAAAATACCTGAAATCAAGTTAACTAAAAATTTCTGGCCAACATTGATCAGCTTCAAAAACGAAAAGTGCCTGGAAAGAAAATCAAAAATTCATGAAAAAATACAGTAATAGTTCAAAACTTAAACGAAATAAAAACTTAAAACGAAATAAAAAACTTAAAACGAAAGATTGTTATAAAAGATTACAGAATCCACTACTATGACCACAAATTATCCCTAAACAATATGGTGACAATTGACATAAGCATGGCGGAGATTTATCGACTTGGAAGTCGCTAAAGTTAGAACGCAAGGATTCAGAAATTTAGGTCTTTCTAAGGTTTTAGTAGGTGACATTTTCTATTAACGACCATGAAGGCGGCATTCCGAAGGTTTTTCGGAGCAAGGAAGATGACTATGACTGACAGGTCTAAAGGACTGGAGAATTCTACTATATCTAGCTGCGGAATTTTTTAGTCACTTTCCCCAAATTTTTTCTAACATAAGGTGTAAGCTCACCCTTCTTTATCGATATCAATGGTTTCATAAAGTTCTTCGTAATGGCGGATACGTGCAATGAAATCTTGTACAGCTTCATCTTCGCTGCAATCTTTGTAATCGGGAGATGATAATTTCACTTCCTATTATAAACAAAAAGAAGAATTTCTCAACATGCTTGCTAAAGTAAATGACCATAATATTCAAAAAGCATCTTACAATTGAAAATGGAGTGACTATTTGCTTGAAAATGAAAAATTTGCAGTATCTTAACCGCTCAGTCATGTTGAGAAGTATGGTTATCATGCAAAAAACTATTACTATAGCAACGCATGTGTACTTACAAGAATATTCTGGTAAATTATATCAGGATCGTCACAGATTGATTCAATGAAGAATGTCTATAAAAAATTAAAAAAGGAAGATTAACGGTTTGAATCAAGTTTTGGGACCTTTGGCCTGTTGAGGACCCTTTTCGTGACTATCGAGTTTACTGTAAGCGATTAATTTGAGAGTAGTGTGGGCCCTTCTTGGGAAAAACATGTGTTCCAACATCATGGTTTGTCGCTGTGCTCCCTAAAACCACTACTAGTTATAAAAATAATTCTTGCAAACTTTCTTCTTAGATAAGAACATGGTCAAAAGTTAAACTCAATTTTGTGACATTTTCACCAGCCTGTACTCAATAACTTGTAAAATGTCACAGAAATGTGGTTACCTCTAGAAAAAGTAGCTGCTACACGTGTAGAAATTTCTGTATTTTTCAAGAAAAGAACCAATTCAGTGGTTACCGTAATGCATCGAATGAACGCCTCCTTCTTTAAAAATCCCCTCCCCCAACGCCCCTTCTATTAAACGCCGCCTGGAATTAACGCCTCTTCTAAAAGGGGACGTTGATTTGAAACTATACTATACAAATCAGGCATTTATTTGAGACAACGTAAAGATTGCAACGTAAATGGTGTATATTTCTAATTTCTTTCCCCTAAATTATCGATGCAATCCTTGACGTGTGGATTTGTTAACATTTGTTGCTTAATTTCTAGAAAATCCATGATGCTCATAGAATGAAATATTGATTTTCTTTACTTGAAATTTCCTGAAATTTCGAATAAACGCGCCCCTGAAATTCAATAAACACCCCAGGCGTTACTTCAAACAAAATATATTTTAGTTGAAAGTGTGTACAAATGAATGTGGTTACTACCAGGTAATTTCAAATGGCCATAGAATCTTTATTAGTGATGTTTTCGGGCTGAAACTTTGCACATAAGACAATAAGAGGTTACTTTTTGACAAAAGGTCCATATTTTGCGGTAACTATAAGAAGGTGGTAAAGTTGTGGTTCAATCCCTTTCAATCCCTTACACTTAACAGGTAAATATCAATACCGTTAGTACCCAAAACTACTGCTCGTATTCATAGGTTTTAAGTAATTAGTGTTGTCTTTATGCGGTTACCCATGTGAATGTTTTCTGTATTGCTGTTAGCTATGTATCTTTAAGATTTTCCGAAACTATCTAAAAATTTAAAATTGCAATTACCTTTGAAGTTTTACAATTTTACGCGGGGTAATTAATATCCAATATTTTATCCTACTGACTAGGTAACCTCAAAATTAACACATGATGCTCTTTTTTGTTCTGTAGGCTTTTATATTCCTGATTACTATGGTTTATTTTCTTGATAAAAAACTAATGGTGATAACCACATATTTAGCACAAATCCTGAAAAAAATTATATCCCCAGATTCGTTGTACAATTTTGCTCATGACCTGTTACTACAGTATGTAGTCAATATTGACTTTCCGTTTTTGTAAAAATGTGAATTTTTTATAATTTTTAAAAATGTCACACAGTTTTTGACCATGTTCATAATAGCAAAACAGAACTTGTGAGAGCTTTTTACCTTGATTCCAAGATTCTTGCATTTCTCATAAACATACTCTCGCCTCTCTTTTGTTGTGTTTGTCGCATCAAGAATCTGCAAGAAAAACAAAGATCATTAAAAATAGCTACTTCTAATTTCCTCTAGCGTTAAAGTACCGATTGTTGACTTAAGTTCACAGTTAATTATTTTGCGGTCTTCATGGACCGTATGAGCTCAATGACACATTGAGTAGTCCCGTCCCGTCTGCAGCATAATATGCAAATACTATCCAACGCAAATATTCCGACAGTTAAATGGTTCACCAAATCAAAAGAAACGCTAAAATTCTGTGGAGCCGTGGCCGTGGCCGTGGCCAAGTGGTAGAGCGCTGAGCTTAGAACTCAGAGGTCCCGAGTTCGACGCGGGCATTATAGGCCTTCGGCGGTAAAAATTACCTCACCATAATTCACTAGGTTCCCTGTAGGTGTTTCACAGGAAGGCAGGACCCTCGTTGACAACAGTCCAAAAACGGAACTGAAGAGGCTATCCTGGGTAAACATTCGTAAATAATAATAATAATAACTCGTCTTCCAAAAAACGCATAACTCAGACATAAAATGATATATATAGTCTAGATGATAATCTGTCAACTTTCATGGAGGACAACAAAAAATGTAATGATTTAATGAAGTTAAAACGTAATAAGTTTAACATAAAAAGAAATATTTTTGGTTCATTGGTTATCTTTCAATTTTTTTGGATTTTTTTTAAAAATCACCAAACTGACCCATAAAACGAAATTAGACTACAACGTACAATTCTCAACACTTAATAAGTGATAAACATTGTACCCTTTGAAACCAATAACAGCAGTCGATAAATGTTAAAATATAATGCAAATATACTAAAAATCAAAAGCGAAAACGTTAGGGTTCGTCAGTTGATGACCATGGCTATTGTTTCGAGGATTTAACGATTAATACAGTATATATGCCATGGCTCCCCAGCAGAACTGGCCAAGTTCCACCGCCCGTTGAATTAACAATAAAATATAGCACCATACAGTTAAGTACAGGCCGTCATCAAGGAAAAAATGTAAAAAAAAAAATATGAGTGTACGATTGCAAAAAAAAGTTTATATAAAAAAGCATCAAATACAAAAAAGTGTAATAGCGACCAGCAGTAAAGACGGGGAGATATGTTTACAGTAGTTCAAAAGAATATAAACCACGAAGCTACTACAAATTGACAGTAACACAGGAGAAACTCACAGACACTTGTCCTCCTTCTTTGTGTAAAAAAGTTGCTACATCTTCCAAAGCCAATTCCACGCATTTCCTGGATTCAAAAATAAAAACACAACGTTGGTGTTATTTCACGCCTGTTTTGTTGCGAGTAACGATGTAAAAAAATTCAGAAGATTCTTCAATAACACTGCACATAGCTTTCTTGACCACTTTAAGTGACGATGACAATATTTGCCATTGAGTTTCGAAAATTTTGATAATCCCCTGGAACCTAGGGTAGTTGCTTACGAGCTCCACGACCAATGCATGAGAGGGTGGCCCGCGCTGTGCAAACTTCCGGCGCAAAAGTGGTTGGAAAATGTCATCAAAACAGCGCAACCAGGCTGTATGAATTATTGTTAGGAAATTATTGTCTATTTCATCTATAGAGAATAGATATAAAATAACAGATAGTCGCATAAATTTAGATAATGATGTCACTACCTTAAGGGCACAAATTTTCGCGGAACAAATTTTCGCGGTTGACAGAGCCAAAATTTTCGCGATTGGACAATTTAGTGTAAATATTTACAAAACAAGAAAACGAGAAAAAAATTAACATTTCGCGGAATAAATTTTCGCGATTTGGCCATTTTTAAGATGTTTCGCGGAATTTAATTTGAATTGAAAATTTATTCCACGAAAATTTGTGACCGCGAAAATTTATGCCCTTAAGGTAACAGAACTAAAGTAGAAACCTAGCTACAAAATTTAGCTGATTTTGCTTTTTAAATTATTTGACCATTGTAATTTACGAGCCCTGGAAAGGACCAGAAAAGGAGCGGATGCATTGATCAAAGACTACTTACATTCGTGCTTCTTGACCGCTCGGATTGTGTGGATCGAAGAAATTATGTTTACAGTTGACTGTTCCATATATGCGACGACGATATTCACCCGCATTGAACACTAAAAATTATAATTAGAATGTCATTACTATGAATTCAGTTCATGACTTTGAGGCTTCAAGGCGCTTAACGCTCAAAGTCCCGATTTCGGCTCCCTTAGAAGGCTTTCGCTAGTGAAAGTTGCCAATCACTTTCAAGCATTCATTCATTCATTCACCCACTCCATGAAGGAAAATACCAAATTAGAGTGAACCCTTGCTACCCTTACCGACCGCAAAAACAATAACAAAAACAAAGAAATTTAGCGGTACATCAATCAATGCGAGGAGGGTTTCCTGTTTATGACAATATTGCAGAATTTGATAAAAGTGGGCTGGAAATTAAGCAACAGGCAGACGTAAACAAACTTCTAGAGGACCTTATTTTCTATGATGGATTTTGGTGCATATACCAAAGGTACATTGAAATGTTTGATAATTATTGCACTAAACGAATTCAATAGACTTCTCTCGTAGAATGCTTGTTGTGGGGCTAAATTGACACTTTTCCTCTTTACGTATAGTAAAATTGCAGCAGTATACAGCAGCTGTTTGCAAACTACGCAAAGGAAAAGCTAGCAAAACCTGCTGACTGAGCTCGATATACATAGCAAAAGCTCCAAATTCTATTTATTTTTTTAGTTAAGCTGAAGCTGATATAATACATAATTTGGCGACGTTTTTATGGAGCTAGCAATATGTTTTTAAGATACTGTACATAATTACATCGACAGAGATCTGTTACATAATCATGGAACCGAAGCAAATAAATGCATGTATATTATGGAGAATCAACAGATCCTATTTAATGTGACTTTCCAATTATTAATGTAAAAAGTAACGGATTGAGAAGGGATTGAACTCACGAACTCTGACTTTGTTTCAGTTGAATTAATTCCGAAATCAACTGCTAATCAATATGATAGCTGTGTGAGATAAGATTAATAAATGTTCACACTATGCGCAAGCACGCAGTAGGACCATGCATCTTAAAATGCATTTGTGTTAGAGAAACATCCCCATTAAAATGAGTAATTTTACTAGTTACTTCACAAAAGTAAGTAAGTCGAAAGTCCATCAAGGATTAAAAACAAAGAGGAGTCAAATGCGAACATACACTAGAATTGGTTTATCAAACAAAATATTTATCGCCAATGTTTTAGTAAATGTGTAATGAAACATGATTCGTAAATGTCCCCTTAAATTTGTTTGAATAGCCAAGCCTGCCTGTTCATACATAACTGTCACACTATGAATTTTGTTTACGGAAAAACCTGCAGTAGCTGTTATCATATGATCAGTTTATTACAGGATTCTGAATCTAGTGTTTTTTATAACCAAAAGGTTGTAACGATGAATCTAAGATAAATTTGATTATTTACCCAGGATAGCCTCTTCGGTTCTTCAGTGAAGGTCCTGCGTTCCTGGGAACAAAATTTGACTGCTAAAGCCTCGCAGAGGAAAAAAACTCGGGCCTCCTAGTTTACATACATAATCTTAAGTCCATGCGCAAAACGTCATGATATTGCATGGATACCCAAACAACTTTGAAATAACGTGTGCCCGGGCTTGAAGAATTGCGTGTCTCTGTACGTTACCATTATACGCAAACGTATTTCATGTACACGAAATTTTCTGCACGCAAATTTTAAATTCTTCAAGGTCTACTGTGCCTGCCTGTTCGGGTCTTTTGCTAACTGTTAGGTTAACAAGGTTATTATCATCTACAAGAAACGCTACACCATCTTATAAGAAAAGGGGTTAACATATGTTTTATAGTGATCAATGTACCACAATCGTACTCTATGACGTGTTTTACCTCAAGACCAAGGAATCAGAATAGCGATCAAGTAGATACTCTCTTGTTATGTTTTGCAGACGTAGGATGTCCACTCAAATTTCAAAACAAACTTTAAAACGCCTGTCTTATACAGGTTTCTCATGAAAACTATCACCACTGTTTTCATGGTTATTTATGGGCTATTCTCGCAAACCTTCTCCGTTTTCTGTAAACATAGAATGTTAAACGTATGCTCGGTCTTCGAAAATTCTTATTAAAAACACTTTTGAACAGTTTGGAAGCTTTTAAAACACGTCTTTTGGATGTTCTGAATTTCTTCAAGAACCCTCTCCTGAACGTTCTTATGTCTTAAAGATGCCTCATAAACATCCTTTGTTTATACTGGGTTGTTTTGTATGAACAGAATCCCTAATTAACATTTTTCATCAACTGCAATTGACTAAATCAAGAATCTCGAGACTGTAAAACTCTTACGTTAAGTCATAGATTTCATCGTGGCTGATCACGTTTATTTACTGGCAGGGATCACGATTATTTAAGGGGGGTCAAACATAAATAAAAGTGATCAAAACCACGATCAAATTTACATACGAATCTTACGGAGTCGATAAACACTTTCATTATATTTTAAAACTGGTTTCACACTTACTTGCGTCTTGCTTCCAAAAAGGTTGAACACAATAGAATTAAAATAGACGCAAGGAACAACACAATCAAATCATAACCGAATGTCTATAGTTTCTCTGACTGTATCTATAGCGTATATAGTTTGCCATAGCAAATACCTACAACAAAATAATATCAAACGCTACAAACTGGGGGTTTATAGGCCCAACATGGGCGCGGATCTAAGGCGTATCAGAATTAAAATAGAAGTTTTAAAGGTCGTTGAAAAGAAGTCATTTATCTATTGTACTATACTAAGAATAACTTCTAACAATATTTTTACTCTTCTCCTGTATATAGTTTTACCAACCCTTTAGACCCGCGCCTACAATTACTAACTACAGACATACCTTTAGTATTGACACCAATCCAATTGAGATATCTGGTAAGCTTTTTTGACATGAACGTCTTGCCTCTTGCAGGCAAACCAACCATTACAAAACATGTTGGAACGTTTGCTAAAAAAATTAAATAAGAAATATTGATGGTTGATGATTATTTCACAGTACTTTGAAATTATGTAAAGGAGTTGTAGTATTAACCAAGTTCACATGGCTCAGAAAATTACGGTCCTAAGTCCCCTGGGTAGATATCAAGGTCTATTTACTCACAATTCCTTAGGCTAGAACTACAACAAAATATCTACATTATTACTACTTGATAAATCATGTTTATCATTGATAAATGCGATGGAGGTTTGAGAGTAATGTATGACAAGCATATTACGAGAAAAAGTAGGTAACGTCAGGAATCCTGACTAACACGACAATAGTGAGTCCTGAAAAAACACAGTTTTGATTGGAATGACGTCAATGATCCTCTGAGATTACTTCTAATGTATTATCCGCCTCTACACACCTCTGATGAAATTATTTTTATGGTATTACATTTAAGCTGATTGCATGTTGATAAATGGCACGTTATAGGAATGGAAATGACATGGGAATGACATGTAAACACTTCAAACATTGTCACTTGACAATGTTCATGCAACGCTCAAAAATAAAGTTTTTATGAACGGTAAAACAGAGTGAGGTCTTCAGGTTTTCTTCTTGAGTTACAGCGTGCGATGCAAAGAAAATGTAACATTTCAGAACGACTAAACAGCCATCTCCAATATATAAGTTTTTTCCCTAATTTTTCTCAGAATTCCGGCAGATTACCATGATTTTTCCATGATCAGATACCCAGCATTAAAACAATATGAAATAAAGAGTCAACCTGTTGAGTAAGTGAGGAACATCTCTGCAACCAAGAAAACACTTTAATTTGTCTGCTTTTTGTCATCCAAAGCAACAAATGGAATGATACAACTTTCTCCTTCCTTGCTACAGATGCAAAGTCATATTCCTTTTTAAATAAGATATCTCGATATCATATTAATTTCTTGATCTATATAAATTAACCACGACATATTGAAAGATTAAATACATTTTAAACATAATCTATTTCTTTTGCACTTGCGAAGCTTAAAAGTGAAACTGTATACCAACATTGATTTCATCAATCAGGGTGCAAAAACAATCTAAGACAATCATTATGACAACGCGCTTTCGTTTAATATATTACCGCTAATAACAATTTCAGACTTATTAAACATAATCTATTTCTTTTGCACTTGCGAAGCTTAAAAGTGAAACGGCATACCAAGATTGATGTCATCAATCAGGGTGCAAAAACACTCTAAGACAATCATTATGACAACGCGTTTTCGTTTAATATACTACCGATAATAACAATTTCAGACTTATTAAAGCTTACATAAGTATCATAATCTTTCCTAAAACCTTTTCATTAATTCAACCAGGAACGTGAAAATAACTTTGAAAAAAACATCACTAATGTGGTCTCTGAGAATCAAGTTTCTAAGTATAACAAGCAACCGACAAATAAACGCAGAACACAATATAACTATATCATCGTATCATACTAGCATTATATAGTTCAGTTGACAACTCCTTCTCACTAACGTTTCCCATTGTGAAGTCTCATAAATTTGTCTGTCTGATCAAGACTAATTGTGTAATATTGAGTTTTTTGTCTTTTAAATATTTTGCAGAATCTTTCTACGTAAAACTTAAGTGAGGAAAATTTCCCATGCTAAAGACCCCAGGCAGCCATCCATTAAGCAACGTAGGGTTTTTTCGTTCTTCCAATATTTTCTATGCGAAAGTTCAGTGAGAAATTATGCGAGGCAGGCAGACTTCAGACAGCTATCAATTAAGAGCCGTAAGCTTTACAATCAAAACACCAGAGACAAAAATCCACTCTCATTTCAATACAAGGTCTGTCTTTATATAAGAAAAAAACATGACGTGGGTTCAAAGTTCATTTTGTCTAATAATAAAACATGTAGGATAAATTAATTTTTTTTAAGTTGTTAAATACCGTAACATGCTCCTACGTGCAGGAGTGAAGGGAGGTGTGTCACTAAAAATTACTGATTTGAAAATAGTAGAAATAAAAGAATTGTATCAAAAATGTATGGTAATTCATTTTTCACGTACAAAGCTTTGAGATTTATACCGGAATCGGCCTGAGTTCTTGTCGACCTGATATTGCTTTTTTATCCTACACAAAAAACGAAACAATAATCAGTTTCATGAGTGATTACTTTTTTAATTAACAAGTTTTGAAAATCTAGGAAATCTTTATTGTTAAAGAAGTAATCGCTCATGAAACTTATTATCCTTTCGTTTTCAGTGTAGGATAAACCCAAGATCAAAACAAAGATGATTCATTATTCCGGTCTAAATGTAAGAAAGTTTGCACCGATTTACCATCTACGAACCAAGTGTGACACAAATAAAAGTAAACAAGATACAATCCAGAATGATACACTGTATTTCAGAAACACTGCTCTATTTTTAAAAAGAAATGTTCTCAAAACACGTACGTCACGTCATTGGGCAAAGAATTCAGCTAAATTACTACAATACCTTTGGAAGCCTATACTCTTATGCTTGGATTTAAGCCAGATAACGCTGCCAGTTTTAACGCATACAGTATTAAAAAGAGGTATCTTTATCAAATCAACTGATCAAGTTTATTCCAATAATCAAGGAATTAGCTAGATTCAAATTTTTAAAAATATCTAGCATTTAGCAAATATATTAGCATATTTTTCAAAAATACATGCATGCATGACAATGACTTGATTATGTTATTCCAGAAAGCTCCCTCTGTTCCTCATGAGCTGTATTATACACGTAGTTTTTATGTAAGAACATCCAACTTCCAGTAAGCAGTATTTCTTCCGATCTTAAGCTAAAATATGTTCTTAAATTGTTCTTAATTATAGGGGAAAAAAGGTTGATATCATTGAATTTACAAATTTTCTTAAGAGAATAGCCCTTTGAAGCCTTTAAATGTTCTTAACACTTTTCTTCTAAACTTTTTGTCATTTGAAGCCTTAAGTTCTTATATGGTTTGTTGTTATAAAGAAAAAAGTTTATCTATGAAAGTGCTGCTTTCCTGGAAACACCTCAGGGCATAAATAAACTGTGATGAGAAAATTTCACTTCCAAAACCTTGCAAGGAAGTCAAAGTCAGGTTTACGCATCCAGCGCTTTCACAACTCAGCCATATGATTCATAAAGGATTATTAAAACCATGACATTGGTTTTATTTCTTTACTCTGGTATGCTTTATTTAAGCGTGCTGTCTGACATTTGATTACGTTTTAGCTAATCGCATATTATACGAAAATCGATTTATCAAAAGATAATTATCTTAATTACCATTTAATTATTGATCACTATGATGAATTACCATCTTCCCCTTTCGAAGGTTGAAGGTCAAAGACATTGTCTCATAGCACGTATAAAAAAGCCTGCTGATGTAATTTGAGAATAGAGGTTATATCATTGATGCCTCTGTAGTCCTAAGGATTGAGCGCCGCATGTTTCTTTTACTTAAAGCGTAATAAGTTTGATGAAGATGATGTATGGTTATCTTATAGGTTAACTCAATAATATCTCTACATCTAGATACCCACCACTGGCTTAAACTGCTATTAGAGTCAAACTCTTTCATTTGGTATACTCAGTTCCTGGAATTTTTTTTGAATTCTTAGATTGCCAAAACTATACAGTTAAACCCTAGTCTTTGTAGAATGCTTATTGACGTTAAAATTGTGCAAAAAAAAAGGACATGCAGGAGTTACAGCTCTTCTTCCATCGCTATTTAAGTTTACAACAAGAGATATAAAAACGTTACATTAAAAAAAACAATGTTAAAATGAGCAGTACTGGCTCGCAAAAAAAACTAAAAAGACGAGATCGATTCCTTTTGAAAAGATTTTACTCCATAAACTTTTTTTCGAATTGTGGATTTTAAAGTTCGAGAAACAAAATTCAGGCTCAAAAGACAAATTTCAGGAAAATGTTCTCTTGCGTAAGTTTTCGGGTAAAAGCATGATTGCTTGTTAATATCGATAAGATTGTGGCATGGTATAT
>JAUBWS010140847.1:17149-36725 GCA_032270445.1 Darlingtonia californica
TTTATGATTGCCCGTACACGTGCATTTAAACGTTCGGTGAAGCAAGATTGTCAGTGAAACATGAAAGACTGACCGCTTCTAAACCGATCTGTTTCCTTGTTAAAAGCGAAATAGAATTATTCAAGCGCTACACTCAAGCTTAATTAGCTAAACGATTTACGGAAGTTAAAGTGATTATCAGATAACGAGCAATCCCCTCTGCTAATTGTACTGTCAAAAATAGCGAATAGAACGCTTATGTGATCACAAAAAATTGATTATGTGAAGTAATGAGAGAAAACATTTCAATAAATCTCAGACATAGTCTTTTAAGCAAAAAAAAGATGAAACTTTCGAAAGGGTTGCAAAAACGAAAATATGAACACACGCGCTTGCTGATCTGAAATCTGCGTAATGACTGGCATAAAAAGCCCAATGCGAATACTAAAATTATTAATCTGAGTAGGTAATTGCCTAAGCTTAATGTTATTGTCGTGAAATATTTAATTTTAGCAGCGGAAATGGTGGCAACAAAAGAACATCATTAACAGTCATTAACTTTTCGCAAATCGCAAATTATTATGCGCAAAAAAAGCTGAAGGCAGTTGGTATTCTTCATGCGGTAATTGGAGGTTTCGGTATCGGAGAAATAAAGAAGATACAAAATACGGCCTAGAGAAAAAAATAAAAACCATCATCTATTATTAGTTAGGAGAAATTACAAGGATATAAAAGAGCGGGCATGTATAGTATTGAAGTAAAAGACAAGTTGTGAATTAAAGATGGATGCGTAATAAATATGCGTCAGAAAGAAAATTTTCTCCTTACCGAAAGCTTGCGTAATATCAAGCCGACTTTATGAAAACCCAAACGTTCATAATACTATTGATCGATTGATTTTCAAGCCCTTTTCTTCTGTACGGTGTGTACGTCAACTGTTTACTTTAATTTCTTTAATATTTCTAACCCAAAACTCAAATTATGCACTCCTTAAAATTGGTTTCTTGTCATGAATTCATATTGAAATAATCAAACAATCTTCCAATATATAATGCTTTCCATTCTCAAAATATAAACATAACTGAATGACACCATGTAAGAAGCTTCAAATGCTATAAACTCCGGTCAATTACTGATCACCTTCAAATTATGATGTTAACTTTAACAACATATTATAAATCCCCTTCAGACCGTAACTGATTTAATATTATAATCTCAATTCCAAAAGGTTCCCAAACATAAGACATGTTGGCAACACATTAAAAACAACAACATTTCGCTAGTTTTGAATACTATATGTGAGGTTCAAGTAAAAAAATTCTCTCCTGTAGAAAAAACATTAGAATGATATTATAGATAAAGTGTGTTAATGCCTTTTCTATTTACACACAATTTTTTATCAAAGAGTTGACTTTTTTGGGGGGAACTATATAAAGATGATAAGCAAGTTGGAGAAAACTTTCATTTCTTGATTTTTCTAGGCATTCATGAAGCACTGGTCAAAAAGAAGTTTTTGAAAAATTGAACTTAAAATGGTGGATGCAAATAATTGATATCTTTTCAGAATCGATTCATTGGATAATTAGAAAACTTCACATAATGTTTGGTGCTGGATTATTTTAAAAGATCAAAGATGAAAGCAAGAAATTTCTCGTGACTATCATGTCTAAAACTTTTTTTGCACATTTGGATTTACATATGGTGGCATTATGAATTAATCGTTTTTCGCAATAATGGTATAACGTACGTTTAACCAGCCAATCAATAAATGCTATACTCAGTTGTTGTTTCTTTGGAATAAATAAGATGCGATACGATTTAGGATTAGGACAGATTTTAGGAGAGTAATTTGTATTCTATAAATTACTTCCTGTGTTGATGATTGGCAACAAGCAAAGCATTAGAAAGTTGTTATAAATAATGTGCAATGACGTCAAACCGAAGTACTGCTTGTGCAACAAACAAAAAAGTTTGCTTCTGGAAAAGAAGGGCGTAAAAAGGGGCGTAAGGCGAAAAAGAAAGTTTTCGGAAATGCTCCACCTAAAGAAATAAAAGATGAAACAAATTAATTGACAAAATACGGACCTGGAATTCCATGGAAGTATTTCCTCGATTTGAGAATGCGAAAGAGAAAAGTTTGTTATTTTTCGACACGATTTAATCTCGCCTTTCCGTATATTGACGTCACAAGTCGTTTGACGGACTTTTTACAAATTGCAGAGATGGAATATTGGTTACTCTTGTTTATATTATTAAAAGGAATAAATAAATCATCAATAAAATAAACAACATTACAGAAGACAAAACATGACACGAACAGGGACGGGTTATTCTTTTAAAAGTAATTTTTCGACCATATTCTATTTTTGAATTAAACAAACGTTCTCCTGCCCGTACAGTAAAAACAGGGAAGGAAAGATTGCGGAAGATTTAAATATCTTATTACAATCCATGTAATAGACAAAGAGTACCGGTATTCGTGCCACCGAGACAGGGCCGAGGAAAAGACCGGACAACACGCATTTCTTGAGATTTCTTTTGAGAGTTTTCACTCAACGCCGCAATCATATTAAAAACTTTATAAAAAAAGAATACCATCGATTAAAACCACCCATGAATAAAAAACATAGCTGATCTACATATTTCCTTCTTTTTTAAGTAAGCTTTTAAGAGTGTATAAGAGGACAAGAATAAAGACTTCGGCAAAATATAAACTATAGGTCAGAGAGGGCAGAAAGCGGGAAGCAATAGTCAGTAGAATAAAGCGATGTATAAAAGATTCTGTTTATTTAACCTCAAAAATGCGACAGTAAAGAGATCTTAACCTTTATTCTTTAATGCCTATCACTTGTTATGATCATAAGTCACGTTATTGGTTGTCCAACAAATATATCCAAAGTCATTGGGCAAAAAAAAAAAAAAGGTTTATTTTCACGATTCATAATTATTTGAAAAAGGAAGCCGAAAGGCTATAGTGGAGAAAAACCGACATGAGAAAGATGGAAAATTTCAAAACACACAAAAAATTTTAAACTAAAGAAAAGAGAAATTGAAGATGAACAAAATTGGAAGTTTTTTTTGTGAAAATGAAGTCGCTGAAAAGGGTAAAACAAACAAGCGAACCGGTCGAATATATATGTGACTTCATTTAAGGTATAAATTGACGTTAAGGTGTAAAGGTAGCCTGTTGAATTGTTTCTTCTATTCTAATTCACTCAACCTTCATTCCACCTGTCCTATACATGGTTAAACAGACGCTCCCTGATAAAAACTTGAACAAAGGAAGAAATAAAAAAGCGGCATACTTAAAATAACAACAACAATATCAACAAAAAAGTTGCTCTTTTTGACTTCCATTCACTCTTCAATTTAGGCCAATCTCGAATTTTAATTAACAAACAAATAAACTTTCCTTTTCATGTAGTTAAACATACAACTGACCCATAAAATGTGCCTTTCAACTAAGGAGAAATAACGTCGTCACTTTAAATTCTAAAAATAGAAATCATCTAAAAAAAAAAAGAAATTAAACTTTCCCTAGACTGTATTTAAAGCAATTTTCAACTTATTTCGCGTTGGTGAAACGCAAATAGTACTTCAAAAAATTGAAGCTAATTCCTACTACTTGAATCAAGTATTAAATAGGCTTAAACAAGCGATGCCAGTTACTACCAAAAATATTTGAAATTTTCCATTTTTCGGTTCATGCACTTGAATATACCTTATTTACGGTATCTGTGTAGAAAAAAATAATAAATAAAGAAAACGACAAAAAAAGAAAATCTAATCTTTTTGCATTACCTTCCAATATATACTAATAAATAAAAGGCAATCGAATACACAGAATGATACCTTTTAATATTTGGATTGGTTTTACTCGTTTCTAAACAATATTTTCTGATAAAATTTCGACTTAATTCCAGCGCCTTCCGAATCTATTAAGCCAGGGTCAAAATCTCTTTTTAATCACTCGGGATTTTGATATCAAGATAACTGGTGAGCCATTATCAGTAACTTTTGATGAGTTCATCTTCAATTTTATTGACCTGACGATGCCCTAACACAGAAAATTCAAATAATATTTGTTTTGCCTTTTTGTATCGTGAAGGCAATAGAAAGTTTTGCTTTTAAATTCGAAGGACTAAGCTTTTGTGGGACTTAAAAGGACGAATTTATAATTTATCCATGAATTTTTCAACATTCAATTCAAAATAAAACCCCACTCAATATCAATCTTTCAACAAAAAATTTCAAAATGTCTTAAAACCGTTTGTGGAATAGTGGCTCCTTAAATAAATATTTCCACAATGAAGTGTTGTGCATTTCCTCGGTCCAGTATTTTCAAAGTTGTATTTTGTGTCAGTCAAAATGACATGGGATTTAAGAGGAAACCGTTGTGGACAAATAGATGAACTTCGATAAATATACAAAGTTTTAGGGTATAAGTGAAAAGTTAACAAATAAAAACAACAGAAATTCAATTGTAATCATGTTTGGGTTATAATTTGTTTGGCCAAGGAAGGACAGTAAGTTCGGTGAATGGTGGAAACATTATTTTCGGAAAAAACGAGCGAAAGATAAAGTAAGACTTTGCATTAATGATGATTCATATGGATTCATAAGACAACATTTTTTTGATTGACATCATGAAGGTAAACGGGACAAACATATCGGCCCGACAAACGCATTCATAGAAAAAAAGCAAACAATAAATATACATACATATCAACCTCGTACCCAGATCCATCAACATCGTCCTATCACAAAGGTCTGGGACCTCAGTTGGTCATCATCGCTGACTTCTATAAGATTGAATAAGGCTTGTACATAATATAGAAGATAAAAAATAACGAAACTTTTTATTAGATAGGCAGTGTCAAAAATGTTTTACAAAGGCACTTCGTTCCATTTTTCTCATTTGACGAAAAGAAAGAAAAATGTTTGTTGTCATTCTGGAATGAAGGAAGTTATTCTTACTCCCATTTTGTGATATGAAATAAAAAATTGAGAAAGGAATTTGGCAAATGCACGATAAAAATAAACGAAAAACGACATCTTTTTGTGAAAAAATTGGTTAGAGCATCAAACATTCCACCTTTGGTTTAAAGCCTTTCAATTTTCATGTGGAAAAAAGTATACCTAAGGCTATGCAAGGGATTTTCGAGTTGTTTAATATCTAGGTTGTGAAGTCACAAAAAAAAGAGCGGTCAAGGGGGAAGAAAAGAGAGAATATAAAAAGAGTTTTAACTAGACGAAAAGTCAGTATGTTCAAATTTCAAAGAAAATCAAACACTAAAGATGATGGTGTTCATTTACACCAGGTGGAATCATAGTTTTTCAAATTGATTTTTATATATTTAGTCCTAAATTTTATTGTTGTTGCACCTTTAAAAGCAGTTAAAACAGTTAAATAATAGTTAAATTGTAATATTAAAACATTGCACCTATGCCTAAGATTATCCAGTTGCGTGGCCAAATATTTGGAAAAATTATCTTCACTGGTTTCAAATATCGTGACTTCATTAACGATGCGTTTATATAATAATTTCTTTCAATTTCATCCACGTGTCTAAAAGGAACTTTAATTCGGCACACTTACAAAGTGATCAGGTCAAATAGCAAAAAAAAAACGGGCAAAAGTCAAATATTTGCGTCAACTATAGTAGATGGACATAAAACAAAAAAGATTGAATAGATGATTAACATAACCACGTTTCGAGTCTTTTTTTCGACAGTAAATAATACATGCTAGCCTGCACTGCCTAACATTGTATCGAGGTTTACCTTAGCAACAAAAAACTAACATGTAATTATGACCTTCTTGTAACATATTTTGAACGTCTCATGGGACGTTTGTTGAATATTTCATCTTCAAGAAAATCGAATTTAAAAGTATATTGATTTTCGGCTTACATAAAACAGAAGTAAAAATAATTTTTATATATATCTTTTAAAATTTGTAAAATATCATTTTGAATTTTCTTATTTTAAATGAAAAAGTCACAAACAGGTTCAAATCACCTTGGCACAAATGCGCCTAAAGCGCAGCCGCTAACAGTTACCATGGCAACACTTCCTAACGGGACCTCCTAAGAAATAGACATAGCTCAAATGCCGACTTAATCATGTTAGACCGAGCAATACCCCATGGACAAATCATATTAACAATCATAATAATTATAATAATCACAATTGAATAAAACATCTAGAATATACCATTATACCTTTTTGTCGCTTACACGTCCATTTTTTAGAAAAAAGTCAAGACAAAAACCACTGTAAATGATGTATATTAATTACATAAAAATTACCTCAAATTTAGGATTCATTGTATATTTTTTATTCTTTGGTGTAAAAAGAGACTAATAAACTTTACTTTTTTAATATACCAGTAACATTTATTATGATTTATTTCCATTTTTTCCTATTTGTCCTTTTTTCTTATTCTTCTTCATTTTTCGACCAGGTCTGATTGGATCGATAATGGTACCTGACGTAACCGAGATACGAGGTTCAATTAATTTTTCATGTACTGCTGGTGTATTCCATTGATCACCTATCGGTTGCCGTATACTTCGTTCGAATTCCTCTTTATTTGAATAGGGGAAAGGAACATGAGATACCTAAAAAAATCATTGAAAATTAATGTGACAAAAATATTAAATGGAATTACTTAAAACATTTTTTTCACTGCATTTCTAGGCTTGACGTTAACAACTGACAAATTTATTTTTTCGCGATGACAAAAAGCGTTTAAAACAAGTGTTCATTACCTGGTGCTTAGCTAACGCTTTATTTCTTGCCTCACTGATAATCACGTTCGATTTATCATCGTCGCGCCTTTTTTTCTGTGCTCCGGGACTTTTGATGAACTTTTTCCGTTTTCTTTCTGATATTTTCAACCCGGCACCGCCCCATTCACCCCATCCAGGCAAAGTTAAATCAATTTGTTTTGGTTTCGATTGTTCTATAATACTTTCTTTTTCCTGAACGAATTCTTCAATGACGTCATCATTTGCAAATGCTTCTCGAATGTTCATTCTTTGTTCATCCTCATCATTATCATCATTATCGTCACTTTCACTTTCAATTCGACCAATTTGTATGACGTCAGTGTCGGATTTTAAAAATCTCAATCCATCACTTTGTATTTTTTCATTTTCAATTTGTTTCTTGTTTTCCTTTTCAGTTTCTTCACTTACAACATTTTTCTTTGGTACACTACTTTTAATTTTGTAAATAATTTCAGCCGGTTCCTTTGTTTCTTTTAATTTTTTCTTTTTCGATTTTCGTTTTTTAGTTGAAGATACCTGATCTTTGATCTCTTCTTTTGTATCCCATTCATCAGCAGAACTTTTGACAGCCTCTTCCTCATTATCTTCTTCATCATCTTCATCCATATCTTGCTTTTGTTTTGATTCGATCGTAATGATAGCCTCTGGGCGTTTCAATTTTTCACCCTTTTCTGATTCTGAAACAGATTAACGTAATCAAAAAATTTGTTGATGCTTGACTTCGTTGGTTAAAACAAGAATATAGGATATATAGGTTGGCTAAAAAATACTAGGGTGAAAATCTTTATTTCATAATCATATTTTAATGGTAATTATTTCTGCCGGTTTTTCTGCAAATAAATTTTTTTTCTGTAAACCCTATGACCTTGAAACTTTGTGACATTCCCTAAAATTTATGTAAAAAGATAAATTAATTTTTTTTGTAAAATTATGGTCAAGTTTGTTACTATGGCAACCATTTTAAAGTGAGGTAAGGAAATTTTTTATATAATATTTGTCAATTATCAATGCTAGAGACTTCAAACTTGGACTAAAGTTAAATATTTAGAGCGAGTGCATCAAAAAAGTAGCCGTAAAATTTCATAAATTTTAGCCATTCGGAGGGTAGTTTTACACTAAAATGTCAACTTTTGCCAAAAACCAGAAAATATGTTAAATCTCATAGTTTAACCTTTCAGGATTCGAAATCAAAACTCTAAAATCTTTTTTCTATCAAAAATTCAGTGAGATTTCAAGAAATTCTTATAAAACATACAAAATTAAAATGCTTGTAACTTTCCAACCACTAATGCTATTAACTTCAAATTTGGACTGAAGTTACCTTAATAGGATTAATTTTTGGCGGGGATTTAATTTGGCGAATGACCAAAATGGAATTTTTGGCGAGGATTTAATTTGGCGAATAGAAAAAATTGCTACATATAGCGGGGATTTATTACTGTTCTTTTTTAAAAGAAATTTTTATTTTTTTATTTTGGCGAGGATTTATTAATTTGGCGAATTGGAAATTGTGTTAAATTTGGCGAGGATTAAATTTGGCAAATTTTGGCAAAATTCGCCAAATTAAATCCCCGCTAAAATTAATCCCATTAAGGTAGATTACATTATTTACGGAATTTTTGACTATATTTAAGGCAATTTTACACCAAGAATAACAATTATCGTATAAAACCCGGAATGTGTTAAATATCGTTGTATATCTTTCAGAATCTGAAATCAGAGCTTAAAATCATTCTTCTGTCAAAAGTAATCGATCATTTTGTAAAATACTTTCTCTGAAATTTTCGAAAAATTGAGTGACGTCATCAAATTTTTCTTCTACGATTTTGTATATTTCATGATGGAGATTATGTGTGCAAATTTTCATGGCAATACTTCCACCCTATGACGAAATATCGGGGGGGGGGGGGGGGATTCCGCAGGAAAATATGCAGCCGATAAGTAAGAAAGAGAATTTAAGTACCGTTCATTTTGTCCTCTTCATGCTTTTTGTTGCCAAGTAACCAAGGATTATCCATTCCATCCAAGTCATTTGTCAGCAATTTTATATTCCCATCATCCTCTGCGGTTTCTTTTTCAACTTTTTCGTTTTCGTCTTCAGAATCACTCACCATTTTATGATCTGTCAATTGTCGACTAATTCGTAATTGTTCCCGTATTCGCTCTTGATCCTAATTAAAATAACATTACATGAGAAGAAAAGAGCAGTTGCAAAATCTTACCACCATAATTAGTTCTAAAATTTAGGTATACTTCAGTAATCGCCCTTGCAAGAGAAATCTATGAAAAAACTTTTATTCTTATATACTAACGAGAACACTTGGAGAGACTGAGGTCTGCCCATCAATATAACAAAAACTTGGATTGGAAGGGTAAGCAACAAGGCCGACCCTAAGAAAAGAATTCGGAAGGTTGGAAGTTCCTTAGAAAGTCATTGGTTTACCTCTTTATTTGGTTTTCCTTTGGTTATCAAATTTTTCGCCCATTTTGATGAATTTCGGTGCCGTAAGTTCGCACGTTCCTGGAAAAATTAAACTTATCAAATTAAAAAGTGAAATATTACGAGGGTTGACAAAAGTTTTTCCAGACTTGTACGTTCAGATTTTTCTGTTTTACGTACTTCTGAATAGAGATACGAATCTTTCTTTGCTAAACGCGCTGTACGTTGAACTCTTTAATCTTATTTAACGTACGCAAGAATATTGAAAAAATTGTTCAAGAAGGGAACATTGAAATTAAAAGAATTAGAGTACGTCACGTACACATGCGATTTTTCAACTAAAAACAAATAAAGAAACAAAAAATCAATATCAAAATGATGCAAAACTGAGGAAAAGGACAGGAATTATACCATTGCGCGTAATTTTTCAGCTTTTTCAAGTTCATTTTGAAAAAGTTCTGGGTTATCTTTAGACAATGTTTCCAAATCAACTTTACTTAATGCTTTCAGTTTTTCTTTCTTCAATATACGATGATATCTAAATACAACATACAAAATAAACAATTCAACTAACTACAGACCAACACCCAAAAAGTACGTTGTTTGATAAATTCTAAGGGCAATTCTAGACACCAAATTTTCGAGGTCTTGAAGCCCTGGGGAGAAGCACCAAAGGTCACCAAATACGTTCCGAAAAATGAAAAGTGGAAAATGCTTGGTCCTACATAGGTTGAAACATGAGAAAAATTATTCAAAAACGAAATGACATTTTTTTCAAATAAATCCAACAAAGCATATGGTTAAAAATCGAAAAAGATATCCGCCACTTTCATTTTCGTTGCGAAACTTACTTTTTGCTTTTGATTTTTTTCTGTCGTCGACATTTAGCTTCATAGTAAGATTGCAATGCTCTCATTTTTTGAAGTTCTTTCCTTCGTTCTAAAGCTTCTTGCAAATCAAAATTCTTCAAAGCTTTTTCTTCGTCAGCTGTCAATTCTTTATTCTTTCGTTCCAATAAATGTTGACTCCCTTTCAATACTTCACTTATTTCACGTTCCAAATCATTTTGAGGCTGAAAATTGAAAAAAAAGGATAGCGCTAGAGTTAATTCCGTTCCCCGTTGGCATAATTATGAAGAAAAAAACGACTGTGACGGAGTGCTTTTCTATTGAAGCAAGCCGCAATTCGTGTAGCCTGCCATTTAGCACAAAAAACATATAAGGAAGGCACACTAAAACAAGTTAATGTTTTGTTTAACAAAATTTGCCAGTAATTGTGTCCCACTTTGCAATGATAAAAATCAGAGAAGGCTTTGACATGTTTTACCTTGAATGTAACCAAAGAATCAACAGTTGGTTTAGCAGGTTGGTAAGATTGCAATGGAAAACTCAGTTGTTCTGCCTATAACAAAATTATTCTTTTTATGGTAATTAACAGCAGACTTGAAATGACAGCAGCTTACCATTAAATCATGGAATTTTCTCTTAAAAACCATGCGAGGCATAAACCTATTTGGAAGTCAAGTGTATATGGTCAGAAATTAAAAATGCAAATGACTGGAAACTGCATTTTAGTCATGTTAATCCTAAATATCTTGTGGGATACATGAGAGCTGCCAATTTGCCACCAATACCTCATAATTTTATACTTTTTTATCATCGTTTTTTACACTCTCTGTACCTACACAAAATCGTATACCGCTTTCCAACCCTGCTTTACCATTTCATTTCGAAAAGATACCACAAAATAGAAATAACATACAAAATATCTAGTTCAACGGTTGTAAAGTTTGGAATTTTTTCATCGAAAATAAATTTCTTTTACTCATAGTAAATTCCAACCGACAACAACAAACCTCTCGATTCTTTTGAACAGTGCTATGCCATTTGCTGACATCTTTTGATGTTTCTTCAAAAGCTACCGTTCTATCAATCTAAAGTAAAAAGATTTAAAGCATTAAAACAAGTAATTCTACTTCACTGGATGTACACTAGTGACAATCATGCATAATATGAGTGTCTGAACATCATTTCTTACCCTTTGTTGTTCAGGTTTATGAAGAGGTTTGTGCAAAACTTTGTTGGATTTTTCCATGGATCGCTAAAACAATAACAAAAAGATGAGGATTACAAATCATTGAATAAATCATGACAAATTGTAAAAAGAAGCAAAGAATTCCAGTTATCATTTCAAACCTGCACTTTCCAATGACCAAACTCTTTCAATCCCAGGGCATCGTGGGACGGGTAGTAAAAGTACAAATTTTTAAATCTCAAGAAAGTATGTTTAATTTTAAGTAAAAAAATGGCCTGTTTTCAAACCGCCCTACCCTTTGTGACATCTTGAAGAGCAACGCCCGAACTTTTATGAATTAATTTTCTTTTATAGTTTACTAGGGAATATTGAAAGGGTTAATTAATGGATATATTACCAATCTTTTTTTCATAGATGCAACTTTTTGCGTGTCCGTCTCCAAACATGATACCAAATCGTTCAATCCAACTTTACCATCTGAACCTTTTGAAAACAAAACACAGTACCTCTTACATAACATTTTAAAATATATCAAACGAGCATCAACATTCAGGACAAAATATATCACTAAAATCAATGAAATTTTATTTACTAAATAATATTGAAATTATAAAGATGGCAAGTTTAATAGTGCTGTAACTTGATTTTGTAAATAATGTTCATCTTACTTTGACTTGTTGACCAAGAAAATTCAGACACATCTTGGCTTGGTTCATTTCGTTTTGTCTTCTTCGACCTTTGTTGAAAAATAAATTTAAGAAACATACATTATCAAATATACACTAGAAGTAAAAATATTAGTTAGCACCAGGCACTTTATGTAGGTAGTGAAAACAAATTACCTTTTCTTTGTAGCACCAGAAATTACATCTATGTCTTGAATCAACTTTTTGTGTTGCTTCTTCTTCGATTTTTTATCAACAACCTAGAATTATGGCCACAAAAAATACCTTTTATATAATTTTCTCTCATAAGATAATTAAAGGGCATAGAAAAAAATATCTCTCTGGTCAAGCACTACCTGATTAATTGAAGTCAAATTGGTGAAAGTTTGGATTAAAAAAGGTAACTGTAAAATAGGCCTGGAAAACTGTATGAGTATCGGCAATTAGAAATTTCCACATTTGTTACCAAAGAGTTCTTAGCATCAGTTTTTAGCAAGTCAAAAGAGAAAGTCAATGCTTAATGACAAGGAATATGTGGTCATTTTTGTGATGACAATGGTTAAAAGTTCCAAATAATTTTGTTAATTAATTTAAGAGAAAAATACATTCTTAAAACATGCTCTAAATTCAAATACTAGCCGGCGCAAACGCTCTTCATTAGTTACAGTCTATAGATAGATAAATACAAATAGTAAAACCAAACCTCATCATCTTGTTCTGACTCGGATGACAAATGGACATCGTCAATTTCTTGGAATGTCACCACCATCTTTTACTTATTATTTATTGACTGCAAAAACAATAACAAAAATCTTTAGCCTTTGTATTGTCGAATATTTATAGGTTTTGTTTAATAGGGTCAAATCAGGTAAAAAAAAGTTACTTTTACTTCATTCATTCAAATCATTCATTTATTCTATACATTAGCTATTTTGAAATATTTCAATTTACAAGACAAAAAATAGGAAATCTAATTTAAAATAAATAGTAGTGCATGGAAGTAAAATATTGATAGAATTTTACAAACATAAAAAACAGCAACACACAAAGATTCTACATCATGGAAGGGTCAATTTGCGAAAGAACTGAGTAATAAATATCTCGTTATCGATTTTCTAGCAAAGCAGCAAACATTGAATCTATTAATTTACAATTTATTCCAATAATTGTTTTCCGGTCATTTCTAATGGAAGTTTGATTCCCAACTCTTGCAAAACTGTTGTTGCAACATCACATAATGCTGCATCATGATCCAACTTGCGGAATTTTCTATTTGTCACACAAAAAGGAACTCTGTTACATGTATGGGCTGTATGTGGTCCACCTTGATTGATCATTTGTTCAGCATTTCCATGATCTGCGGTCACCATCAATATATACCCATTTTTCTGACATGCATCTCGAATTCTTCCAATGGCTACATCTATAAATAAATTTTATTATATTAAATTATTATATTTTGGGGCTTTGGGAAGCTGCTCTAGTCTTCAGTTACGAATGGAATGGAACAAAATATATAATGAATTGAAATAATTTTTATATACCTGTGGCCTCACATGCTCTCACACAGGGTTCATATTTTCCAGTATGACCGACCATGTCAGGTGGTGCAAAATTACACATAACAAATGGATATTCCTTCGTTGCTATTGTCTCACACATCTAAAATAAAATGAGGGTATATTTTTGTTTCTCACACTAAAACTCTGAAATAGCGTTTATTTTTGTCATTTAGCTCTGGGGGTTGGGGACAAATGTTCACTGACCAGTTAAAACTTGAGAAAAACGTTGAAATAATATTCCAGACGTATGCAATGTTACACTCAAAGTAAAAGTGAAACTACTTACTGCATCAGCTACCCCAGCTGCACTCATTTTCGGATCCAAATCATAAGTGGCAACTTTTGGAGATGGAACCAATTTTCGGTCTTCCATGTCAAAACAATTCTCAGTACCACCATTAAAAAAGAAAGTCACGTGAGCATATTTTTCGGTTTCTAAATAGAAATTTAAGAGTAATGAAATATGTTACGTAATTGATCAGTTTTAATGAAGGAAATTTCCTACTGTCAGAGTTATCAAAAACCTTAAAAAGGAAGAGAAATCTTTAGAAAATGATAATACAAAAATTGAATAAGATGCATCAGTACAGATACCTGCACAATGGTATTGTTTCACTTTTTCACCAGCCAAAACTTCTGCAAGTACATTTTTTGGAGTTTCTCGTGGAAAGAATACTGGAAATGGAAATTCCTTCTTGTATTGGGTCATGGTAAAGATTCCCTGAAACAACCAAAACATTTTTTCAACAAGTTCATCATGAAAAAGCACATTCACACCTAAACATCTTAAAAATCTTTAATCATAAAACTACTTCAAATAAGGGACATAGAACTTTTAATCTTACAATATCTTTAGCCACAGTGGTGGTTTCAAAATGTCTTTCCACACCAAACGCTTCATTGATTTGTCTCATCCTGTCTGCTCGAAAATCAATGAAAACCAAAGTATCTCCATCTAAGGGATAAAATTTCATTGTTACGATCTTGCTGTATACAAGAACATCGAAAAATATCTAAGGTATGTACCTTTAACAAGACCATTCTCATTAACAATAATCGGAGTAAGAAATTCATCAGTTTGCCTCTTATCACCTTCTGCATTATAACGAGATTCAATAAGCTAAAACAATAAGACAGGGTTCGAATTAAGATTTCGCACTTTGCAAAATGTGAGGCTAGGTCTATTTCTTGCGAAGGAAAACTTTTGGATAAATATCAAAGCAAGAAAATGGGGACCGCATTTACCTACAAGATTCTGAAAACAAAAATCTTTGTCAACCGAATTCTATTAAAACAAATAGACTGGTAACCTTACTATACATATGGCGGGAAAAAATTCCTTCCAAGAAGAGGTTGATATTCCTTCAGTCTATAAATATTTCATATGATATACATATTACCTGAATCAAACCATCAGTAGAAACTTTCTCTCCAATGCCTTGAGTGAGACCTTCATAGGCAATTTTAATTCTTTCATGTCTTTTATCACGGTCCATTGCATAGTATCTACCCGTCACTGTGGCTAGGCTACCATATTGTAATTCACTTAACTTGTCCAAAACTTGTTTAATGTAAGTTACTAAAGATAAAAAACATGAATTGACTTGTTCATCATGGATATACACCTCCTATTCTTATAGTCGTCTCATATTGATGTATGCGATCAAACGTTCACAAGCCCACATAAACGCCATATCCAATAAATCAGGTTTAGTTAGGAATGTACCTCAGTTCACAGAAAAATGTATTTGTTTAAAAAAACCTAAATTCCTTTGATATAAATTTGACTACACAGGAAAAGGTAATATGAATAAAACAGTGGCAAGCAGCTGTAACTCCTGTGAAAAAGTAGACAAACTGTTGAGAATGGCCGTAATGCAACAGAGAAAAAAGCTACACGTGAAATTTAAACAGAACAAATAAAACCTTTTTTCAATTTGAATCTTTAAATTTATCTGTAAAAATTTTTATGTTAACTCTTTTTATGTTAGAACAAACTTTATAAGAACTTTGAAGCTTAAGTTGCTTCAAAAAATGAGAACAAGCTAAAGAACAAGCTGAGGCTCAGTTCCTTGGAATTTAAAAAAGTCAAATAGTTGTCTAATTAAATGAAGTAAAGATTATAATGCATGTATTTTAAAAGTTTAATGGTATACCGATTGTGTGAGACATCTTTCTCCAAACTAGGCCAATGGTAGACCAATTTCTCGGCAAGGGTAATAGAAATCTATTCTTTACAGAATACTAGACATGACAGAAATGTTAAAATATGTGTTGTTTATAATTTAGAGTAAGAACATTGATAAGATCAAACGAGTCTCAAAACGAGCGAAAAAATACGAACATTGAGGCTGAGCAAAAATTACATAGTTCTTATAATAAAAGAGTTTAGTGCACGACCCCCTCACTTCGCAATAGAGGAGAATCAGGAATGTAAAAACAAATGATTTAAAGACTTAAATATATGAACAACGCAAAAAAATTCCAGTTAATGATCACCAACGAAACCTTCTATGTCCAATACTTTTAATAATGAATGCATAAAGATGCTGAGGTTAATGTCAGAACAGATCCATTCCAAATATTGTAAAAAAACACTTGTTGGTTTGATCGCATACAGGGAAATTCCCTTTTGCTTTTAAAACAAAGAAACACATTATTTAAATATAGTAAACAAAGCGCAATATGCGTAACATTATTTATAAAACAGCACTGTTACTTTTTTTGAAAATACATTGTAATTGCCCGAAACGGATTGTTGAGAAAAATCGGTTAATCTGGAAAGCCTGAAAAAAAGGAAAGAAAAAGCCGAAACCAATACCTCCCAGCTGTCGCGGGAGTTAATAGAAGTTTCTTATTTTACCTCCACTAGTAGGCCTTGTATCTCTACCATCTCCAAAAAATTGAATAAAACAATTGGGTACACCAAGCAGCTTTGCAGATTCTGTCATAGCAAATAAATGATCAATATGTGAATGAACTCCACCATCACTGACCTGGAAAAAATTTGTGGAAAACAATTATATCATTCATCTTGATCATCAAAAGTATTATGCAACTCGAATAACTTAAGTATTAACTATACAGTAATTAATACGATACAAACATAAATTATCGTTATATATTCTAAACATACCAAGCCAAGTAAATGAAATCTTCCATTTCCATTCTTTGCCCGATTACATGCATCAACAAATGTCTGATTTTCACCAAATTTCTTTTGCTCAACTGTCATGTTGATTCGTACTATATCCTTTAAATTAGGATTGTATTACATTATTATATTTATATTACAGATTATAATGTCATACTATTCTGATTTTCATAAAAAACAATAGAAACATTATCAACCAAGAACTATTTTACCTGGTAAACAACACGTCCTGCACCAATGTTTAAGTGGCCCACTTCACTATTTCCCATGAGTCCTTCAGGTAATCCTACAGCCAAACCATGCGCATTTAATGTGGTATAGCCAGGTCCACTACATAACTCATCCATCACTGGTGTCTTGGCATGGTGAATAGCATTCCCTAAGTGATTCAAAAATGTTTTGTCATCAGGCTGCATCATACAAGGCGTCCGATCGGATGCGCACACCTCTACACACGCCATAAACTGATTAGGCCTCCTAAGAATAGCACGCCTCATCTACTTAAATATTGTCGAGGCGCCCTACCTTTCGGACGCCTAAAACAAAAATTTAATTCAATATATATTAAAAAATGATAGAAAGGTTTTTGTGTGAGAAAATTCATTTTTATATACAAAGCTTTTACATTGCGAGTAAAATACGAGAGAATGCTCATCTGATATACGAAACTTTTACATCGCTAGTAAAAGACGAGAGAGAGTTCATTTGATACACGAAGCTTTTACATCGCGAGTAAAATACCAGAGAAAGTTAATTTGACATACGAAGCTTTTACATCGCTAGCAAAGACGAGAGAAAGTTCATTTGATACACAAAGCTTTTACATCGCTGGTAAAATATGACAGAAAGCTCATTTGATACACGAAGCTTTTATATTGCCAGTAAAATACGAGAAAAAGTTCATTTGACATACGAAGCTTTTACACCGCTAGCAAAAGACGGGAGAAAGTTCGTTTGATACACAAAGCTTTTACATCGCTGGTAAAATATGAGAGAAAGCTCATTTGATACACGAAGCTTTTACATCGCCAGTAAAATACAAGAGAAAGTCTATTTGACATATGAAGCTTTTACATCGCTAGCAAAAGACGAGAGAAAGTTCATTTGATACACAAAGCTTTTACATCGCTGGTAAAATATGAGAGAAAGCTCATTTGATACACGAAGTTTTACATCGCCAGTAAAATACGAGAGAGAAAACTGTTCGCAATTGGCGCTAAAAACAAATCAAAATAATTTTCTGATTTCTATGCATAGGACGCCATCGCACGCCATAAATCAACAGAAAATGAACTTTTAGTCATTAAAAGACTTGTCTCAAACTGACTATAAGCTAATAAAGCTAATAACTTCAAATGAATTTTCTCTTTGTGCAGGGAAAAATTCGCATCCTTGCCAATATCAAAAGCAACAGTTGTCACTCCTAGGGTTGCGTTCGGTGAGGACCTACAACATGAGTCAGCCATGCAATTACAGGAAAGCTGCCTTAAAATATACATACATACATACATATATCATCTTGTGTAGTGAAGTGTGGTGAAGTCAAACTAGAACTATACAAAGGGTATAGTAGTTGTCTAAAAGAACCTTACCTTCTGTATCTTCAGATACACCCCAACCATCAATGACAATCAAGCAAACTTTGTTTTCTGTCATTTTTAATGGAGGTATATCTAAAAATAGTAAAAATTGGCTTTGAAATTTCCACTCCATTGAAAAGTACTACACCACCAACACTGTCTTTAGTGGTGTAGTCAGATATACTAAATGTCTGAAAAAGAACTTCTTCTATTTCTCCAAATAAAGTAAATCTACAAGTGTCGTTTCTACTTGAAAGAGACTTCATGGCTTCGGTTTTTGCTCAACCAAAAAGGAATTTTTTTAAATATAGGCTTCAAAATATTTTCAAAAACAAAATCGTACACATAGCCATTCTTTTCAGGGACGGTAACTTTTCACCATGATATTGAAAAAGTTCTAAAATCATAATTGAAGTAATATAAGTCCATTTTCAAGAAAACAGACACTACAATGAAAGTTGCAGCTTTGGTGGTAAAACTCCCCCTTGTAAAAAGAAATGGGAAAAAAACCTTTTCAGAGGCTAATTTTTTGCAAATTTAGATGCCCCTGAACTTGGACATGTCTATTTTTGAATTTCAATTTTATTTTCCTGTGATCTATTTTTGGCCTAGATGGCCTACATGTAAGATTTTAAGTTATTATTGATTAAATGCAATGCAAAGTTGGTCCCCAAATTGACTAAAATTTCCGAAGTAAAAGACTTTTCTTATGTTTATGTTATGTTATGCCCTTTTTGGCATCTTTTCTATCGATGATGGTATACTCATACGTCCATTTTGAAGAAAAGTCCTCAAAAGTTTCAGAAAACAAAATTCTTTAAGTCATAATTTTTATGATCATTGAAAACAGCCTGGCAGTGAATATGTTGAAAAAAAGATACATTGATTTCAAGTGTGTATTTTGCTATTTTTGAGTGGACATTGTTCTTATAAAAAACAACGCTCTTAACAAAATATAAATTCTATTTCTAATACTGTAAACTTTTTCTAATAAACAATAGCCGTATTTATATGAAGACAAACTAAATTATCAACTGACTCAACAGTATGGAAATTGTTGTCTCAGTATAAATACGCCTTCAATATATGCACAACTCATAGTAATAGATTAATAGTGATCAAAACATATTGTACACACTGTGTATGTACAGTAGACTCCTGTTAACTCAAGGGTCCCTCAAAGGGAATAGAACAAGTGTCTGACTTAGTGAATGTCAGAGTTAAGCGGAGCTCTCAGTAAGTCCGTAAAGTGATTAAGAAAAAGAAGGGGAATTGTTAATCGGCCTGCAATACTTTCCACTTGGTCTGTAAAATACACACTGATCACGTGACATCTTTTAATAAATAATGAGATTTTTCTTGTCAATA
>JAUBWS010140959.1:3354-17245 GCA_032270445.1 Darlingtonia californica
CACGTAGGAGACTGGGTTCGATTCCCAAAAGGGAGAATATATTTGTGTGGCTGAGTAGTAGATGATTCAAAGGTTCCGAGTTCGACGGCAGCAGAAAGGATCTTATTGATGAAAATTACCTTACCGCTACTTCCACAAGGTACCCTGTAGGTGTTTCCAGGAAGGCAGGATCCTCATTAACAGCAGTTCACAAAGAAATGAATCCTATGTAAATGATCCTAAGTAGTGCATTTTTCTCAGGATATATATAGTTTCTAATTTAGGAATTAGAATTTCAAACTTTTCATACAAAAACCTCATACCTTAAACCTTATACCTGATTTCAAATATGTAATTATCTTTCCCATCACTTCTATAGTTTTCAAAATATAGCCCTTCACCCTTAGTCTGGTACGTTGTGTTATTTATTTATTTATTTTTTGACAAAATTCAAAATATCTAAGACTTTTTCGATACTTTAAATTTAAATTTCAACTTTTCTTCATATTTTAGGAATCAGTATACTATGTAGAACTCATCTTATTTTAGAGACTGTTGAACAACCAGAACAGCTTTCACACGAAGCATCAGCCGCTGAAACTCTTCCACCACCCCCTCCACCCACTCCACTACCACCTGCACCACCGCTGCCCAGCCAACAAGTGGTTATCTCTCCATCGGCTCCACAAACCTCTCAAAATGTTTTAGCGACTCCTTCTGTTCGAAAAATAGCTAAAGAAAATCAGGTTTATAAGTAATTTTTGTTTTTATAAGATTGCTACACGTCTTATTATTTAGATCAATTTAAGTATGGTACCAGCTACACGTCTTATTATTTAGATCAATTTAAGTATGGTACCAGCTACACGTCTTATTATTTAGATCAATTTAAGTATGGTACCAACTACACATCTTATTATTTAGATCAATTTAAGTTTGGTACCAGCTACACGTCTTATTATTTAGATCAATTTAAGTATGGTACCAACTACACATCTTATTATTTAGATCAATTTAAGTTTGGTACCAGCTACAGGAAAACATGGACGCGTTCTTAAGGAAGACATCTTGAAATATCTTGAAGCAAAAGATCAACCAGGTTACATCTTTTAAGTTCTTTCTATCTAACTTAGGCGGATAAAACTTTCACGTGGATTAATTTTCGCGGTTTTTTTAAATCCACGCAAAATGTAAAATTTCATATATTTATACAAAAATCTCCAGTAAAATAAAAAAACGAAGACAAAAAATTGGCATGGGACTGAAATGGCGAAATTAAGTTCACGCGAAACATGGTTTTGAAAATTCTATACGCGTTAGTACGGGTATACATTGCAAAGATTCAAACCGGTTTGTAAAAATCTAAACATTTCACTGATCCAATAGTGGAGATTTTGATGATTGATGACATTACAGAAAATGGTGTTACGACTTCGATGTCACGAACTAATGAAACTTCTGTTATTGGATCCATAAATCGTATTTGACAAAAGAAAGCCACTCGTGTCTTTCATCAAAATGTGTGCACATACATAGTACAATAAAAGTAGCTCCACTAAAAATATCAATAAAACTTCTTTGTTTACTTCTTAGCTCCAGTGCAGCAAACCTCACCATCCACACCAATTGCTCCTCCAGCAATAATAAAGTCAGTAGAAGATGAGGTGATTCCCATAAAAGGAATGAAGAAAGCAATGGTGAAATCGATGGAGAACTCCCTGAGGATTCCTCATTTTGGTTATTGTGATGAAATTAATGTCAACGAACTGATAAGGTGAGATGTTTTTTGACGTTTTTTTATCTCAGGCCACAGTTCAATTTCTGTTCAAATATCCTTGAAAATACACTTAATTCAGAAGGTTTCCAAGGCTTGGTAAATCATATGTTATTAGTTTGTTCGGCATAAGGAGTGGGAGGGCTGAGTTTATGTTAACGGAAGATATTGCTCGCGAAGGAAACTTTTGCGTTTTAGTCTCATCTCAGAATGTTGATATTTAGCGGGGAAATTTTTCTTGAGTTGATAAATCCTAATTCCTCAGGTTGTTGCCTTTTAAAATAACTGTACATTATACAAAGTCTCGAGAAACAAGCTTTTCTCCTACGAACTTGTTAAAAAACAATGTTTGAACGAAATTTTCAGGATAACCAACATTTTGAATTGCACTGTTATTAGCCGATCACCAAGCTCAGTCTTCTAACTATCTATTCATTAACGACCTAACTATTATGGTGTCCGACATTTTATAACAAATTCTATCAAACCTTTTATTTATTTTAGTGCCCGCAAGATGTTGAAAAAGATATGCAAAGAACGTGGTGTATCTTTATCATATATGCCTTTCTTTTTGAAAGCTGCTTCTATGGCTCTCCTCCGTTTTCCAATATTGAACTCCTCCTTTGATGAGCAAAATATGACACTCATTTACAAGGTAATTATTGTGACGGTAGCACTTTTTGAACAAAGTTCATTCCCACGTGAGGGCCATTCAAAAAGCACGTTCGTTAAAATATCATGTTTTGAAACAATGAAAATGACGTCATTAAACAATGCTTGTTCGTTTTTAGTTTGACCTCCTTGAACGAATGTACTTTTTGAATGCCCCCATGGACGGCAAAACAAAAAATTTCACATGTTTCGTGATTTTTGTTTTGTATCGTGAATTGCCAAAAGTCATCATAAGATTGGAGAAAATTAATGTGAGTAGCATAATGATGCATGTTGAAAACAATTAGAGTGTAGGAAAGTCATCATTACGTTTGGAGTAACACAATTGAAGGTCGTAAAATATGTCACGCTACGTTATTTATTCACGATTATACTATTCGGCTGTTTTGAGTCAAACGCTGTCGTGTTTTTGTTTTTAGAAATCGCATAATATTGGTGTTGCCATGGATACGAAAGATGGTCTCCTTGTCCCAAACATCAAAAATATTCAAACGAAAAGCGTATTTGAAGTTGCACAAGAATTGTCTCGATTACATGAACTGGGCATTCAAGGCAAACTAGGTCTCGATGATTTGACTGGTGGAACATTCACTCTTTCAAATATCGGTTCCGTAAGTTTTAATTTGAAATTTCTTTTCATGCCATATTTTAATTTATTGTCAACTATGGTGGCAGATTTTCCATCCTAATGGAGTCGTGGCCGAGTGGTCCTACCTCTTGACACATAAACAAAGTCCTGAATTCGACTCCTTTGGGTAGTGAGATATGCCAACAATAACTTTTGATTCTGCATGTTGCCCTGGGGTGTTTTCAAAAGGGCATGATATACCTCACTGATAACAATTCATGAAGAACGGAAAAGGCTTCATTCACTATTTATTCATTCATTCATTCATTTGAAATGGAAGGAAAGGGGTTAATAAATGAAAAGGATAAAGTGCTTTTGTCTTTTTTTTTATTATCTCATACAATCAAAGTGAAATCAGTCTCTATTCTATTCGATGGATTCAAAATCTTTCCACTTTCCTAACCAGCTAGCACTGTTAGTTTTAAAAATGTTTGGTAGATGAAACAGACTGAGGTAATATTTATCTTTTCAGATTGGTGGGACATATGCGAGTCCTGTGATTTCTTCACCAGAAGTAGCGATCGGTGCTTTGGGAAAGATTCAGGTAATTGATGAACAGCATTAACTATGAAGGAATTCATTCGTTTATAAATTATTAGAACTAACATAAAATATTTGTTCTGAACATTTTGTACATGATCAATCAAAATTTTGATTCTGTTTACAGGGTTTATACGGTCAGGGTAAATCAGGGGCAAAAGGGTCTTTGGCCAAAAAGTCAGGGAGAGTCAGGGAATTTTAAAGTGGTCAGGGGAATTCAAAAGTGTTTAATGGATGGTCGGGGGGAAAAGTTGATTTTGCCATATTATGGGAGGGACGGAATCTTCTTTTTTGTTTTCGTGATCAAAATATCATCAGGATCCTTCAGATCTTTATTTTCTGAATCACTGTTTCTTCAGTTCTTAGTAAAAAGCATTAATTGGTTTCATATGGTCATACGAATAAAGTGTATAGGTCTCCTAAACGTCAGGGGTAAAATACTGTTTTGACTTCAGAAGTCAGGGGTAAAACTATGTTTGTTCTGAAAAAAATCAGGGGGAAAAATATACTTTCAAGACAAAAGTCAGGGGAAAATGTTTTCCAATGGCTGTATAAACCCTGGTTTAAGGCTTGCATGCATAGAGTTATGAAAAAACAACCCTACCCTAGTTCGAGAATCAGGATACCTAATTAATTAATTAGTCCTTATCGACTAAATTTTCAACATTACTGCTTTTCTACTGGAGAGACTAGTAAACCTGGCTGAGTTATCTTCAAACTAGCATGTATTACACAGATGATATATACAGTATGTCGTTATAAATACTTATTTCTTATAGACTGTACCTCGTTTTGATAAAGATCACAACGTCATCAAGGCTAATATAGTGAACGTGAGTTGGAGTGCAGACCATCGTGTGATTGATGGAGCGTCAATGGCTAGGTTTTCAAATCTATGGAAGTCGTACCTCGAAACCCCATCAAGTATGGTATTGGATTTGAAATGAAGAAAATGTTAGCAATTAATTTATATTTAATGTCTTTAAAACTTTTTATTTTATTTAGTATAGAAATTTTCAAATCAATCTACAACTAAATATCGTGATTTATAAAAGCGTTTATTACAGCATTTAACTATTAACCTT
The DNA here is from genome assembly GCA_032270445.1 of Darlingtonia californica. Lineage (NCBI taxonomy): Eukaryota > Viridiplantae > Streptophyta > Magnoliopsida > Ericales > Sarraceniaceae > Darlingtonia > Darlingtonia californica. Next base: position 8,033 of record JAUBWS010140959.1, read on the forward strand.
CATTCAGAAAACGAAATTTTAAAATAGCTCCATTAGCAATTATTTTCATGCGACGGTATGAAAATTCATAAAGCATACAGGTCTTTTATAAACCTACTGCATCCTTTTGATGTTGAGATTTAAAGATAAGTGAACCTCAGCTGAAAGTTTCATATTAAACAAGATAATGCTAATCCTATAGCAAGATGCAAAAAGGGCCTCAACTTTTGATTCAAAAAAAAATTGAAAAAATTTTCGTGGGAAAACATTTCTTTCAAGAAAAACTGTAATTATATTTCTGTGCTTTTTTATATCAAATCAATATCTATAAAATAAATATTTAAATCGATAATTTTGGTGTATCGTTTTTTATTTTGAATAAATTTTAAAAGAAAAACGAAAACTGTGAAGATTAGCATTTCATTTTTTTTTTTTTTTGAAACTCTATCATTCTGCTTATAAAGTCCTTTCAATTTCAAAATTCTCGCCAAAAAAAATCAATTTAAAAAACAGGGTTGCCAGCTTCCTGGAAAATGGAAATTGTCTTTGAAAATGCTGGAAAATAGAAATTGTCCTGGAAAATCCTGGAATTTTGAAAAACGTCCAATATAATTTTTTTTCCAGGTATTCCTATTGTCTTACTATTGAACTTTAGCTTTAGACTTTTGAGGAATTGTCTCGTTGTATATGAGTTATTTCTTGTCTGTTTTTGTTTATGAAATTTATTTTAATATTGTGTTCAGCTTAATCATAAAAAAGGCCTGGAAAATCCTGGAATTTAGCTTAAGTGTCCTAGAAAATCCTGGAATCTTCATGGTATGTATCATGGAAAATCGCAAAAAATATCCAGGAAAATCCTAGAAAGTCCTGGAATTTCAGTTTTAATTTTGGCTGGTAACCCTGAAAAAGTAATAGTTAAGAACGAGGTGATACCTTGAAATCTTATTTAAGGTTAAGCATTTCATTTTGAAAATTAATTTTAGCAAAGTAGAATTCACCAAGTTATTGGGAACCTAATGTTCGTGAAAAGTAAATGGTCAACCGTGAAACGTTAAAAGAAAAAAGTTGTGCACAGTGCTAATTTCAACAAAATTCTGCATTGAAATTTAAAGTTATTGGCCCTCAAAAAGTGATTTTCTGTTTTTTGCCGATCACTTTTCGTGGCAATACCCTCAGAGTATAAATATTTTCTAGCTTCGCTTTTTGAACCATTTTGAACTTTTTGAAGGTAATAACGTTTATTTAGCTGCCATTCACATTTCTTAGACTATAAAAACAGTAGATTTCAAAGTCAAAATTTTCGGCAATTAGTGTACAAGAATTAGTTTCCCAACTTTTTTATTCTTGTTGTCAATTATAATTAAGGTGTTATTATTTGTCGATACGTTATTGTGGTGACCAGCGCTCCTTGAAACTCTGGAAAATCCGAGATTTTTTATTGAGACCCTTAAAAAACTGCATTGTCGGATCAAAAGCGCATTTAGGAGCTCTAAAATTCAAAATTTTCTTGTCCCTTAGGGCCTACCATCGAAGGTTCTAATCATCAGTGCCCCAGCGGATTAAAGTCTCTGGTTTCAAAACTAGAATTGCTAATACGTGTTTCTTGATATTTTCGTTTAAGTACTGTGATTTTTTTTTCATTTTAAGGAAAATCTGTGATATTGACAATGATTTCATTCTATTGTTAACCTCTTTTGACATTCTGACAGCAGTAATGACGTAACTCTCTGATAACAAGATACTAAATGATGACTGATGAGCCAAAATTCCAATCGAAGATTGCAGTGGTTCAAAAAAGTCTCATAATTAAAAACGATCGAAAATTTCGATTTTGAGGACTGGAATTTATAGACTCGTCAAATTCCAGAGTGAACTTGTTTAAAGGAAGTCAATTAACATTTTTCGTCGTCTTCCACTAATCGATTCCAAATGTGAAAAAAAATTTGATACTCGCAGATGATCGCATTGGCTGTAATAAATTCAACTATTTTGTCTGGAATATTTCTGGAAAAGTGCCGTTAACCCACACCAATGAGCCTTTTGAAAATTGGCGAACAAAAAAGACGATTTAATGTAACAAACAGAATAGTTTCCCCTGAAATAGTCGATCGCAGAAGTTTTTTCCGCTGAAGGTTTTCGTTACAAAGCTTTTACCCCTAAAAGGTAAGGGTATAATAAATTAGGTGTCATTTTTTCTATAAAATTCATTTCTTTTTTCCTTCAAAATAAATCATATCAAAATCATAAAAACATTTGTTCGTCTCACTTCCACACAATTCATCGTCAAAATATTTGACAAAGCGAGTCGTACTTTCGTCTCGATAAACCAGAGTTAAACAATTAGGTATGGGTACCACGGTAACAAGCTGGAAGAAAAAAATTAAGTTTTTAGTACAGTTGTTTTCTTCATCAAAACACATTCGACTTCAATTATTTCAATACACAGACAGCATATCTTGTAGAAGAGAAATGATGTGGAAAATGTTTCTCACAAATTTCTCAGGTTCGGCGGGAAATATATCGAATACCTTATCGAACAAAAAAATGTTGGACAAAATTTTCGTCGGACACAACTAACGAGATTTCAATTTTTCAAAAACTTGATTTTGAATAAAAATCACACGAATCATTGTGTTGTTTAAATTATTTTAAAAGCAATAAAAAATTTTGGAGGCCAAACGTTTTCGTCTGACAAAACTTTCGTCACCTTCAAAAAATTTCTTCACTTTCGTCCGACAGTTTCCTTGTCCGATAACGTAACTAAATGCAAAAACTTTCGGACTTTAACTCTAACTTTAACCCTAACTATAATACTGGTTTCAGTAGGTCAACCTTAAGAATATAAAAATAAATTATACGCGCGCATTTAGTATAAACAATGAGATAACGCCAATGTAACGGTAACGCACAAGCTAGTTCAGGGTTGCTACAGAATTTTTGTGAATAATTTCCCTGACTTTTTTATAAAATATAGTATTTTCCCCTGACCTTAGACCCGGCAACTATAGATATTTTTCCTGACCTATACCGGAAAGAACTGGCCTTTATCTCTGTCTAAATCTCCACTCTCTCGTTCTCTGGAGGACCTCCTCTATACAATCGTTTGATAAACATTTTTTAAACACTTGAGGGACCAAGTAGACGAAACTTGGTTACCTCCTTACTGTAATATCATCTTTTGGTTCACGCAATGATTATTTATTATCTATTTTTTCTAACACTAAAAAATAATCAGAAGGATTCAGAAAATTTCCCTGACTTTTTCAAATTCTTCCGACTTTTTTCAAAATTTCCTGACATTCCCTGACATTCCCTGACTTTCCATGACTTTCCCTGACCAGTGTGAAAAAGACCCTTTTCTCCCTGACTTTCCTGGACTGTAGCAACCCTGTAGTTGGCAAATCATGCAATGTACAATTGTCTATCAAAATGAAACATACGATCCAATCTTTGACCAGTGAAAGTATTCGGATTTTCTTGTTACTTTAGGCGTACAAACTTTCGCGAGCAGAAACTTTCGCAATTTTCGCGAATGTTGGCCCAATTCGCGAAAGTTAAAGTTTACAAAAATTCTCGACTAAGCGATTCGCGAAAGTTTATACTCGCGAAAAGTATAAATTTTCAAAAATTTAAAGAAAACCTTCGTTTCTTTTTTATTTCCTTAAAGAATGCAAAAAAAGTAAAGAAAGATTTCTCATTGGCAAAAGTTTATGCTCGCGAAATAAATTTTTATGCCTCATTCGCGAAAGTTTATGCCGAAATTTCGCAAATCTTAAAACTCGCAAAAGTTTCTGCTCGCGAAAGTTTGTACGCCTAAAGTAATTCATTTTCAAAAGGGAACGTGCAATTAGGTCCGACCCCTGTACGCTTTTTGAAGACGTGGAAATTTGGCGTGGTATTCAAAAAATTTAGATTAAGTGTCGATTCAATTATTTGCCGTCATTCTTCCTTTTCCTTAGAAACTTTCACATAAATTATCATTAATTCCATTAGGAACTTTCACATAAATTTTCATAAATTCAATCCAACGTATGTTATCACGTTTTACAACTTTAATTCGGGAGGAAACAAATTCTTCCCCTTACCTCTTCAGCCTCTTCACCTGCAACATAACTAATATAGCCTCTGTTCACCGATTCAAAATCCCAGTCTAAAACAAAGTTTTATTCAGTAGTCAATGAGCACATGTAAATTGCAGCCAAATTTTACGATTTCTTGGGGATTTGATGTCCGAGTTTATTGAATTTTCGCTGAAATTTCTTTTGTGAAAAAGAAAAAGCTTGATAAGTCGCGGAATTTAATTTCACAATTTTTCTAAAAACGACACGAACCAGCAAATATTTGACAAGAAAATAATGCCCACTTGAGTCTCAGGCTAAGGGACTGACAAGGGCTTTAAATTCTTGAAAATGTATACAAGATTTTGGAAAAAACCGACCAAGTCATCTTTAGCCCATCAAAAATCCTTTAAAAAAATGATACAGGTATACGATAATTTTAAATTGGTCTCAACAATTCACAAAATCTTGAAAAATATCATTTTTGGAAAGTTTCAAGGACTGCTCCAAAAAACTCTTTTTCGTTAAGAAGCTATGACTGTTTGAATTTGGTGCGGTATTTTGACTGCACTTTCAGATCATTAATTTTTAAAAATCAAAAAAATTGCAAATCGCGATCATATATCTTTAAGAATCAAAAAGAATTGCATACCGAGATCATATATTTTCGCGAACTGATGGGCAAGAGAAACATTTTTAATGGAAAAAGTTATTCACAAACAAGTAAACAAGTACTTTTTCAACTTTTGATAGAAAAAAAGATGCAAATTCACAAAATTTTGCGAGTCAGGGCAAAATTCGCGAAAGTCGCAAAAATTGATGACCTTATTATTATTGACAATGTATTTAGTAATGAAGGTATTTGGTATTGAAGGTGTTGAAAAATTAACTTCAACTTTTCGACAATTTCAAATATCATTACGTTAAAATACTCTACCATAATAGTAACTATTATTCACGTAATTCGCCATACATGATAGCAAAGTAGCAAAAAAAAAATGTAGTAAACCTACCTTCACCGTCAATACTGAAAATACAATCCAAACATGCTTCTCCTTTAAATTGCGTATCATCAAGAATTGAAAAACAACCATGTTTCCATTGCCTCGTTTCCACAGTACAAGACGGTTCCTCTTCAAAGCTAGCCTCGTTTTCATCATCAAGGAGAGCAAGATCAAGGTCAGTTAATACACGAAGTAATTTGAAGAATGGGCGTGATCGAACTAACTTTAGAAAATTTGATATCACTGCACTTCCCTTTACGCTTTCTTCTTCCAAATACCAAAAACATCTATTAAAACAAAAAAATTCAATCAATGATATCCCTGCTTCAATGTCGGTGTATTTAAACTCAATGATGGTAGACGTCTTACCGTTTATTTACCGGGCCTTTAACACTCCACTTCAAATTTTTGGCTTTGATTTCTTCACGTAACGTTTCATACACTTCTGGCTATACAGAAATTTAAAAGTTTTCATTTTAAAAACAAGAGGAGTCAAAAAGAATACCCACTTGGCATGAGAGGGTCCCTAAAGTAAGTGAAGGCAAATTTTGAATGCTAATTTAAAAAAAGTTTGTGTGAACAACCAGAAACGGGAGGGAAGGGTGTGAATTCGTGACGTTTGAGATAACATAAGATTTAAATCCACCCATCTCGATTTGATAGCGAAAATTTCTAGAGAGTCAAGAAAAGTCATGGTGTATAATAAATCTGCTTTTTTATAAGCAACACCTTTATACGCAACACTCATTTTTAAGCAACAATTAACAACGCCCTAATCTCAGTTGTAAGAAGAAACAAAAATTAAGAAAGGATAAGTCAAAACGAACCAGATTCTCTATTTTATTCTTCAAAGTTTGTAAAATTTGTGTGTACTAAACAAAACCTACTATGCAAAAAACAGAGGCTAGTGCAAAAAACAGAGGCTAGTGGCCTTTCATATTATTTTTGCTGCTAGAAACGTCAAGAAACGACTTTTGAACAAATAACACCTACGCAATACTCGAGCCTGAGATTATGTAGATTCTAAGAAACACTAAAGCTGAGTTGATAAAAGACATTGCTTTAGAAGTAGAAATTCTTATAAGACGGTTCTCATCTTTTCCGTAACAACCTTCTTACCTTTAAGAATTCGTCCAATTGTATTTCCGAACTTTCTTCGAAATCTTTTTGAATATCTTGAGCAATTACAGGTTGAAGGTATTTAGGGTTGATCCATTCTATCAAAATTTCTTGCTGGAGAAAATTATTTGAATTATTTGCAATTACAGTTCTGTATGAGAGTTTTTATCTTGCGTTTGAGGACCATGTTTTCCGTAGTAAAGTGTGTATAAAAGGTTTGAAAGAACAAGTCATCTCGAGATATTTTCCTCGATTATTCAACAAATTTAAGAGACTTGACCACGGAACACTTTAATGGTTTTCAAACGGAAGATAAAGTGTATGATATTGTTTGTCTACGTAATAAATACATATCCATTCATACAACCAAGATAAATAAAATCACCACTGGAAGCACCACACCGAATAAACAATAGTTGGTGAATTCAACTACGGAAAGCCTGGCAAGGGATTCGGACTCGGGACTCAAGTTTCAAACGAACATCACCATAACAACTTTACCACAGCTCCTCGGTATAGGATCGAAAGAAAGGACCATTCTTATTTTTTTGGTGTATGGTAAGAAACAAACTATAAAGATTTTACGAAAAACATTTTGACATCTGTTTTTTTTCTATACAAAATGATGCTTCTTCTTTCTAATTTTCTCGTTCCAGATATTTCCTATATATATTTCTTCGCCGAAAAATACGCCCGAAAGTTTTTCGAAAATTGCAATCATTGTCATACTATATCTACTTTATATTTTCTTGAATAAACAAATAAATAAATCAATTCTTATCATGAGAAATTCAAAATCTAATCGAACCTACCTCCAAATCAATTGGTTTGGCTTTTTGAATATTTTCAGTAAATTCTATATTTTGAAATTTTGGATCTGTGAGTGAATGAAACCATCCTGATAATGAGAGGCGTGTTTTTGATCGTGATAAAACTTCTGAAACCTGTTCAAAAATGAAATTTTTATAGCGTTTAAGAATATACCTTTTTATAAAGCGTATTTAAAATTGTCATGGCAATCGATCCCAAATGCGCAATGCAATACTTTTACACTTTTGAATGAATCACTTTTTCGGTCATAAGAAATTATTTTCATTCATTTATAATAAGTATAATTTCCTTATCTTCACATGGAGATAGATTCGCTAAAAGCTCAAAGCGCAAAAATAAAAGCCCACGGAAAATAATTTTACAAACAACCGTGAAAACATTTCAAACTCATACCTAACATTCTTGATGCTTTCCTTATTAAACATAAAAACATTAGATTCAAAGTGAAGAATAAAAAACTTACTTACTTGATGGTATGATGTATCATTGACTTCAAAAAACACCAAACAATTATTGGATGGAGTAAGAGATTTACAAATATCTGAGGGATGTCCATCATCTAAAACATAAAAAAATAACCGTTCATCACATTGGATCCAATGTTCAACTCGTCCATCTAAAAAATCTCACTGCCTGTATTGTATAATTAAAGTAAAATATCTCACCGCCTGTATTGTATAGGTCCAACCGTCCTACAAAAACAAATGATGGAAAAAGAAAGTTCTTTAAGATTATCAAAACACATACAGGGGGGGGGGGGGGGCAAGCAGTTACTACATGAAACCATGTGGAGTTACTGAAAGCGAACAGACAGACACCACCACCCCCATCAGTTACTGTGTAGTAACTGTTTTTGACCCAAAACAAATGCAGATACCACCCTAAAAAACCTAATTTGCAGTATTTACAGTATATAAACACAATGGGACAACCCACCCCCGGTTTAAACATGATTTTTGTAACATTTTATCTTATGGAAGTTTCGATCAAAATTGGAATAAAACTTTTTATTATATTCACATCTTTTCACATGAATAATCTATTGTTCTAAGAGTATATTTATTTATTTTTTTCACTCAATCAAGTTTTAAACTGTTTGACAACAACAATAAAACTTAACTACACAAATATACGCAGGAAATAGTGAAACTATGGCATTTACCTGCATCCACTACACTAATTAGTATTTGTTACTTGAAAAATTTTCTACATTTTTCACCCTTAATACACTGTAAGTGTCATGGTGTCTTGTAGTAACTTACCATAAGAGGCTTAGAGGTCAAATTAATGCATGGAAAGTTTAATAGAAGAATGAATGAATGAATGTATGAATGGCTTACCTCCATCATCAACATTCCAATTCTCAGGAACAAGGTAATATATGAAAGCAATTTGTCTGTCTTCAACCTTATCATCATGACACAAAAGGAAATCTTAAAGAACAATTGTGTAAAAGAGAATTTTAGCTTCCTTTAGAATATTGCTCAATCCTTAGATGGGTAGAGACAGATACTTATAGTGGATTGCCTCACTAACCGGAACCGTATGCCATCTGATCGGTTGTTTCCAGGAGGGAAAAAAAATAAATATATATATCACATCGAATTCACGTCCAGACAAGTGGATCGATCGAGTAACAGTCTTTTCAAAAAGTCAGTCCAGCTTGAAATTAGGATAACTGATTTTGAGTCAGAACAATTCGACATGACAGGAGCGAGGGTCGAACCAGTGACCTCTTGCACAGTAGTACGCCTGACTATACCACCGCACCACCGTTCCCTTGTGATTAATATACATCAAGTTATTGAGGGAGTTCTTACCAGTGTATTCGTACTTTGCACAGGACATGTCCACAGTTTCTGATAATTTTGTACCTAGAATATTTTCCAACCATTCACGAAACTCTGTAAACAACGCGTCCCTAAAAATAAAACCATGTGTACATTGCAATCAACTGTATAATATTAGGGGTATCTAAATTCTAAAGGAATAGGTACCTTAAAAAATTAATTTCACGAATTCGAGAGGTTTTTGACCAAAACTACGCTAATTTGGGTCAATTTTGGTAAATCTTTATTTCACTTGTATTAAATATCGCAAATTTGAGTAAAATTTATACACACGAAAATTAAAACGCTTAATGTAATGAAGACAAACCTGAATGTGGAGATTGATGGAGTATTAATGCCATTTATATCTTCACTCTATAAATAAATAACCAA
>JAUBWS010141070.1:0-21349 GCA_032270445.1 Darlingtonia californica
TAGGCTTTTAAGGGCGGTTCAGCCACCCCCCCCCCCCCCCCTCCATAACTTTTCTAATGTTTCTCTTTTTCAAATGAAACCTAGCACACTGATGCAACATAGTTCAAGAAACATTTGTTGGAACTTTCGTGTAAATTGAGTCACGTGATCACGAGTTATGTAATAATGACGTCCTAACTGCGAAACATCACCCCAACACGCAATTGTTCATTTAACTTTTACAAATGAAGAACAAATATGCTGTCATGCTGTCATGGAGACGAAAATGGCAGGGATACTTTTCATGAAAACTAAAACAAAGAACAAAAAAAACAAAAAAACAATAACAATAAAAAACTTCATGGTGACGTTATCGTGTCAAATTTTTTTGAACTTCGTCAAATTGTTGCAAATTCGTATGTAAGTTGACTGCCTAAATATGAAACATTTAAAGTTCGCCTTAAAAAGTTATTTGACAATACAGTGTAGCTATTATTAGGTAAAAGAATAGTGCAGATTGTTCTGACCAATCTCAAGATTGGCTTATGCCAGCAACTAAAAATTTTGTAAAAATTTTTTTTTACTAAATTTTAGGCAAAGTCACAAAATTTTATTAAAAAACGAACAAGCAACATAAAATTGGCTGTGGAGGGGGGGGGGGGGTCGACCAACCCTTGTAGGGTTGAAACCAAAGCCGAAAGGACGTCACGCCAATAACCTATAAGATTTAACGCAAGGAACTGGGTAGACAAAACCAAGTCAATAATATATCGCCGTATGGGGTAGTTCCTCAAACGATGATCTGGAACAAGTCGCTGAACCAATGTATGAGGAGATTGTAAGATGCTACCGAGTGGATCCTCTTGAAAAAAGTTAATCGAGGAAACCACTTGTCTCATATCAAACTGGAATGACAAATCACCGATTGGAAACGCATCATTGAAACTTTTCTTTGTGATGCCACTTACTGCTGCTACAACAACCAAGTAAGCCATCAAAAGCGAAAGAACAGTCACATTGCCTGAAGAACGAAACTAGAACTTAGTTACATTTTTTGAAATCAGACTTTTTATGTAACGAGAACAGCTGTGCAAAGAAAAAAATAGCAGTGGAGGAGAGACCCATACAGGAAAAAGATAAATGGTTTTCCTTTCCGTCCGGAAATTTTTTTTTCTTCAAATAAACAGGGGCGCAATCCCGGACGCCATATGATAACAAAGACTAAGTAAAAAAGACTACGTTTTATACTGTGTTACATACAATCAGACAGTATAATTTTACTAAGTAATGAGTATTGTGGATATTTACAAATATCCCACTTCTTCTGTAATGTTTATGTCAACATCACCGAAGACGTATAAACAAGTCACTTCTTTGCAACCCTGCTTCCCCTGATACAAAGCACCGTCGATCTTGTCAGCGCAAACGAAATTTTAGTTCTTAACCAATTCAGAGTCAGTGATGTAGCTTTTCCCTTCTTGTCAGTCTGACGTTTCTTTTCATGTTAATTTATTTCAAAAACACTTTTTGGGCTCACCCTAGAGTACCTTTGAGCATAGGTATTAAATGCCAGCAAGTCAAAAAATGCTCTCTGGCCTCTAGTTAGACTAGTTAACTAGCCTATTATTTTTCTAAAGCCAAAAGATAAAGCGGCGTAAATTAAAAAAGCGCAGCTTAGATAGAGCGGCGTAAAATAAAAAAGCGCAGCGATGGAGAGTGTCAGAGCGGCACTCGGAATTGAAAAAATTATTTCCTTTCTCATAAATTCCGTACGGCACTTATATCCGATTTATCCGTTTTGGATTATATTTCCCGTTTCGGATTATATTTCCCGTTTTCTCAGCTCTTTTTGAAACGGGACTGGCTGGTGAGTCTAGCCTTTAGTCCAGAACCCTAAAGCGCTTATATCAGCCCTAGCTCCTTCTTCCTTTAGTGAGTTCCTCTCCAGTTAGTGGGTCTAAATGCGGCTCGACTGTGACATCGTTTCTCACATTATCGATCAGATTGGCTATGGTATCTCGAAGTTCATTATGTCTCTGATTCCGTCCGAAAAATGCCGTGCTAGACTGGTTTTCGGCAAAAAAACTGCGAAAAACAGATTAGCACGCTAGTCTACACGAAGCATTTAAAGCATACAAAAACAGTGTTCATACAAAATGCTAATAAATTGTTTGACACACCACAGCTGAGAAATATTCATCTCACTCCAGCCATTTATCCCATAAAAAGGCACCCATAGACCCAATACGGGTCATTTATAGAATTTATCTTTTCTTTCTTTGAAAATATTCCTCTATTCTTTTTCTCAAAGAAATATTGAAAAGAACTCAAACACAAAATGAGAAAAAATTCTCCTTTTAAAATTTCTCTTTTCCTTTAAAAAGACAATTGATGTATTGTTCTAAAAAAGAAAAGAAAATGAACATTCGGAGCCATCGCATTTATGGGGTCCGGGATTGCGCCCAAGTTTGTAGACTATTTCATAGTCCGTGTAAGAAAAAGCCGGTATCGCGAGGGCATAAATAGGTCTGTCGTGTGGGAACGGGTTTTTTTTAAAAGGGAAGGAAAAGTTTTCCTCCTACGATGGCCCTGAAATCTCATTTTTGTGCGCGCTCTTCCAGGTCATGTGCGCTCCCTTCCGTGTTATGTTCACGCCCTTCCGTGTTTATGCACGCCCTGTCGTGTTCTGTGCGCGCTCTTCCGCATTTTGTGCGCGCTCTTCTGTATTTTGTGCGCGCTGTATTCGATGACGTCATCACAAGGCGCTAAAACGGTAAAAATAAATATAACTTAGGAAAGCTGTATCTGCTGATCTAAAAGAGATATTTAGGTTCTATTTTGATTTTTGAACAGCCAAAAGGATTCTCTTCCGTAGGTAACACATCAGATTTAAAAAATAATTTAGTCCTGAACCAGTATAGCGCACCAAAATTGTCAAAAATATATTTTTCTTATTTTGTGCGCCATTTTGAATTTGTGACATCATTAAAATTTTTGTTGATGTCTACAGATTTAATTTGTTAATGTTAGTACGTGTACTTTATTGTGATACCATGTCTCTATCAAACGTTATTTTATTTAAAAAATTTCAATGTTTTGTATTGAAAACTCTTACAATTTTCTACCTTACAACCCCATTTTGAGCATACTTATTCAATTACGTTCTGGATGATTCTAAATTTTTGACAAAATATGTGAAATAGATGAATATTACTTGTCAGAAAATTTCAAAAGATTACGTTAATTATTTCGAAAGATATTTGCCAAAGTATGACATATGGTCCCCCCCCCCCATACCGAATAGGTTTTAGGTACTCTTGTTGGAAATGATATAGTAGAACTAGATGTTGGTTCATCAGTTGATGAATTTGGCCACTGTTTCGGGGATTTAACTCAGTATAGCGTGTGGCATGGCATGTCATGACATGTCACCCCAGCAGAACTGGTTCAGTTTCACCACCCGTTGAATTGAAAATAAATGAATGGTTTTTTTTTGCATCATACAGTTAGTTCAGGCCGTTCGCAAGAATTTTTTTGTTAAAGTATAAAATATTGTATTTATGCTACAAAAATACAAAAAACATATTAATAGTGTGCATGAAAGTAGTGTGTATTACTGACCAGCAGTTTTGAAGGGTACTAGATATAGAATAAATCTAAATTTGAACACAAGACATTTTCTGACAAAATACTTAAACAGTCAATAAAAATTCCAAAAATCACGAAAAAAGTCAGGGAATTACGAGAAAAGTTTCAAAATAAACAAATCTCGAAATTACATGAAATTTTTGAGTATCCTACCCCTCGGTTAGAAACCCCTCTTTTTGAAAAAATAAAGAAACAGATTTGCCCATTTGTCAATGTCGTATTTGAACACAAGATTTTCAATATTATTTCTCGATTAGGAAGTTAACTAGTTAACTGTGTTTCAATTAAAGTTGATTTAGTAAAGAACCGTTTTCATGTGCCCTTAGAAGTCCAATCTAACGAGAAAGCTGAACAACCAATATTGTTGCGCTCACTACAGTAGACTTAGACAGTAGACAAATTCAATGATATTTGACAGTACATCAATAAGAAGAGAGTGTTGCATTGTTGTGTACAGTATGCTTAAATTAAACGCAGAAATGTTTTTAGATTTCATCGGAAACAAGCAACAATTCATTTTCCCTATAAATTTGAAAGTGAGAGAATATTTTGAAAGCTGCTTTGCTAAAAATGTAATGTGTTCAGCCGAAAATTTCGGCCATATTGAAAATATAGATGTGTTCAAAGCCTCCGGATAGATTTTCCTGAACATATATGTTTAGGGTTCTTGGAGTTTTATTTTTTGGGAGAAAAATTTCAGTTTTTTAGATTTTTCCAGGTATTCTGAGAACAATTGGCAATAGCAAGATATCTTTTGGCGTTTTTTATTTTAGACTTTTCGGATACTTATGTACTTTTATTATCTATTTCATTTAAGCGATCTACTTCAGGCGTAAAAACTTTCGCAAGCAAAAACTTTTGCGGGTGTCAAAATTCGCGAAATTTTTGGCATAAACTTTCGCGAAAGAGGCATAGAAATTAATTTCGCGAGCATAAACTTTCGCGAATCGCTTAATCGAGAATTTTTGAAAACATTAACTTTCGTTAATCAAAATTCGCGAAAGCGTGAATTATAGCTTATTACAGTGAATTGGTGCATTACAGTGAATTACATTGAATTACGGTGTATTATAGTGAATTACGGTGTATTACAGTGTATTACAGTGAATTTCAGTGAATTACTGTGAATTACAGTGAATTATGGTGTATTACAGTGAAATGCGGTGTATTACAGTGAATTACAGTGAATTACGGTGTATTACAGTGAATTACAGTGAATTACGGTGTATTACAGTGAATTACAGTGAATTACGGTGTATTACTGTGAATTACGGATATATTGAAGACCGTCAATTTTCGATGTTATCTTTTTTCGATCCACTCGTGGAGTCTTACATGAAGTACCTGCTAAAAAGATTGTTTGAGAAAAAGGTTACTTAATTGCTTTGCCACGAATAACAAGCCTATTCAAAATATATCGTCGTTGTGAAAGGAAAATAACGAAGAACACAGAATTGTAATGTGAAAATAAAAACGTTTATTTACCGAGTTAATAAATGGTCGAAATCAGCGAAGTGCCGCAATCAGGTTTGGGCAACGACATTGGGGATGCTTATAAACGAGTGATTAACCTAAAGTGCAATATACCAAGCTGGAGGGTGTCCTAGCTAGAAGTGCAATGACGGGGACACGCCCGAAACTATAAGTCCAAAGTACACGGGGTGTCATGAAAGTCCACCAGACAAGAAACTTTTTCTGTCCTTCGTGTCCGTCGCTTTATTTGAAAGATAGTGTGGGGTGGAAAAGAGAGGGCGGGAAAAGGAAATCGCCCATGTCCGCAAAAAAAATTTCCCGCGTTACTCAACCACTCATGCCAGATTATCTGTTTGAGGACTCAAATATCGCTAGACATCAAGACAATAACAAACACTTCAGTACGAATACAGTTTGGTTAAGCTGCTTCATTTCTGCTTCAATTTTCTACAGTCATGCTGCATCCATTGTCCATCATCTTTTGTGACCGAAATCGCTGTGAAAATACCTCCTTGGCTGATTTTCCAACCATCTTCTGACTGCTCAATGAGGAGGTATGGGTATGCAGACAGAGAGATGTCAAAACCTTATTTAGCTGTCTGAAGTGAAGGCATACCATCTTTTAGTAGCTTTTTCAGTTGATTTTCCCCTGTTATCAGGTTTTGTAAACATTTTTTTCTCAGTTTTTCCTGTGTAGGGTGGAGTAAATCTGCTTTTCTTCCGTGAGTGGGTGGGCCCTATTCTATTCTCGAAAGCAGCAAACGAGGCATATTTGTAAATGATCTGTTCTGAAGACATCTTTTTCCTAATCCTAGTAGAAATTTGCATGTATATATTTGGAAAATATTTTGAAAACTACTTTGCTGGAAAATTTGATGTGTTTAGCTGAAAATTTCAGGTTACTGGAAGGACTTGATTTCAACGCAATGTGGAGAGTTTGTATGTTGAGCTTTGAGTTTCGAATCTTATCTCAAATTTCGAAACTTCAAAATCAATTTAAATGAGAATTTGTCATTTCTATTTTACAGAACAGTAAGTAGATTACATGGATCAGCAAAATATAGAACACCGTGTTTCTTTGTGAAAATGTTAAGGAATGTACTCGATTAGGGACCGTCTCAAAACGTTCGCTCCAAAATTCGCTTGAATTTGGTCAAAAATTCACTCCGAACAGGCCGAATTTGACTGTTTTGAACAAATTAAATTCGATCAAATTCGTCCTCTAGAGCCAATTAATGAGTGAACTGGAGCGAATTTGGATGAATTTGATCGAATTGTTGGAGCAAATTTGAGCAAATTAAGTAAAATCGAGAAGTCATTGCATTGAAAAATAAAGCTATTTAAAGGACGGTATAATAAAAAGTGTCAATTTTCACTTTTAGTTGTGTATACTAATAGAATAGCAGATTTGAATTATAGAATAATGTCGTACTGAAATTCAAAAAAAAATTTGTAAAACAGTATATTATTCTAAGATTTTAGTTAATAGAAAGTTTAGTTTAGTATAAGTTGATATGGATCCATGTATAATTTGAATTTCAATTATGTATTTAAAAATGTTAAATTTTCAAAATACATAATATACATAAGTAAATTTAGTCCGGCTTTCGTTAAAATGATATTCGAACGGCTATTGGTGAAAACACTTACTAATATCTGTGGGGGAGATCATTTATATTTAAAAACACAGGCAAGTTGAGTGTTGTGTTACCATATTCAAAAATGTAATTCCCCACTGATGATTTTTATTCACAACAACAACATTGGACAATCAAAAACGAACCAAACAATTATAATGGATTTTTTGAAAGTTGTGTGTTTGTTTATGTTTATACCACTGGAATGAATATGTATGAAAAAGGTTTATACAATGCATTATTAAAGAACAACCTATGGTTGGTTTTTGGTTGAGCGAATTTGGATGAATTTTTGACCGAATTTGGCCGAATTCAGAGCGAATTTGGCCAAATTGCAAAACTTCTCAAATTCACTCTGAAAAAAAATTTGTTCTGCTTGGTCGAATTTGGCCGAATTTCAGAGCAAATTTTTTGGAGCGAATTAGAGCGAATATTTTGAGACTGTCCCTTACAAATGTTCCAAAAATAATTATGCCATAATAAATCCAATTATCTGGCAAAAACAATGTTACTTTACTACTTAAAGTCCAACGTTCACATACTGTTAATAATTTTGTAATGTTTCTTAATTAAAAATAAGGAGACTTATAAAAAGTAATAGAATCATACACAACAAAAACTTTTTGAATGCATCCCCCAAATAGAATAGTTAACTTTGCAGACTGGTCAGTAAATTACGCAAATATTTTATTGTTCGTTCAGTTAAGTGAGCAAACAAATTTGTATTAGTACACGCTTTTTTTTTTATAAGAATGAAAAAATTCCGAGCAGGCTCAAATATTCTTAGAGTTATAATGTTTTTCAGCTTCGATTATTCTTAGAATATTCTTAAATTTTGTTATACACATTTCCATGATGATTAAAAAATTGATCTTTCGTGCATGTTTTTATATTACATAAAGAAAAAAAGAAAATCACAAATTTACTTTCTGTTCCTTATGTTTTTTACATACTATTCTTATAAAAAAAAACGTGTAATAGTAGATCATGGTCAAAAATTAAACAGGGATTTGTGACATTTTCACCACTGGTCATATAAAAGTTTGTAAAAGTGAAACAAAACGGGTTACATTAAAAAATAATGCTCCTGAAAAAGCTACGTAATTTATGAACTGATATAAAAAGAAACCAATCCAAACAGGTTACTAATCACAGAGATATAACCATTTACATTGTGTGAAAATAAACAGGTTACATGCCCACCGGGTTACACTACCTATGGGTCTTAAAACTTCAATAAAAACAGTTTGAAAAATGCTAGCAAATTGAAATTTTGCAAATATGTTAGTAAGTGTTTGTATTTTAAGTTAAGTGAAGTTTTAAGGGTTACACATTGGTTTTAGGTGATTGAAACTGGGTTACAAACAGATATATACCATATACTAATAATTATGGTACACTTATTAACATTAGGGGCAATGAATCTTAATACTGTCAGACATTGTAAATGTGAAAATTGACATGTCATATGAAAATTGTGAAGTTGGCCGGGTTACAGGGACAAATATTTTATCTTGGTATCTTGGTAATGATGGTGAGGTCCTCCTCAATTTTTACTTTTTTTAGTTTTATAGACAAAGAATTTGAAGCAGCGAGTAGTAGTCTTAGTAGTCTAGGCTTATACAGTTAGTAATTTTTAAAGCTCTATGAATTACAAGTTGGTGAGTTAAACTGGGTTACATGGTAAGTTAGAATATGATATGAGTGTGCAAGTCAATGAAACCTTAGTAAGAGGAACATTATATTTTATAATATAACCCAATATACTGCAATGATTATTTAGAATATAAATTATATAATAAGGTTTGA
This sequence comes from Darlingtonia californica, assembly GCA_032270445.1. NCBI lineage: Eukaryota > Viridiplantae > Streptophyta > Magnoliopsida > Ericales > Sarraceniaceae > Darlingtonia > Darlingtonia californica. Next base: position 8,547 of record JAUBWS010141070.1, read on the forward strand.
AATATTGTGAAATTAACTGGGTTACAGGACAGAGTCAATACATACTTTTCTCTTAGTAAATAATATTATTATTGTATCATTTAAGTTGGGTTTTGAACTTGTAACATTGAAGTGTAGTTTTCTGGGTTACTTTTAGCGATGCTTCTTATTTTCTATTGTAACCCGTTCATTTTCACTAGAAACAAAATTTTAAACTACTAGGGATTAAGACAGTACAATTTTATACTATTGTTTAAAATTTCATATTCATAGGACTTTGTAACCCAGAGTTATTCACTTTTTCTTTAAATCCATGAAAATTTGAAAAAAATTTATGTCACACTATTTTTGACCATGATCGGTATAGTAATTTATTTATTTCGCTAAAAATAAAAACTAGATACATCAAGGTACATCAAAGGAATAGTATACTGTATTTGTAATACATGGCAAGCAGTCACAGATACAAAGGGGTAGCAAAATTTAAGGAGAAGAGCATCTTTAGTGACATTTTAGTGACTTGTCACTCTCCTCTTGAAATTTTATTACCCCTCTGTATCCGTGCCTGGCAAGGAGACTAGCACACACAGTTGAAGACTAATCTTAGGTGCTAGCCACCAAAAGAATGATGTAACTTAGACTTAAGCTTAACCTTTTGGCTTTGCTGTGATTTTTGAAAAAGAGAAAAATTTCTAAGATATTTTTAACACTTTTCAAACTTTCAACTCAAAATTATGGGACATTGAGATAAACTAATTAAGTTTGGTACCAAAAGAAAGCTCTTTTTATTCTCTTTAAAAAAGTTTTAGTTTTGAGTGAAATAGCAGTATTTTGCTCACATTTGGGTATGTGCGTCCAATGGAGTCTAAGGGTTAAATTGAATACTTTTCTTAAAAAGAATATATATGCCAATCTTAATGCTGATAAGCAGGTCAATTAATGTCAACAATAAATTTCAAAGCAATATGATAAAATTTAGTTTTGGACAATAAACAGAAGTATCTTTAAAGTGTCATTGAATTTCAATTGAGTTTAGGATTGACTGGTAAGTTACCGTATTTATCAGGGTGGCCGCTGGTCTTTGAAAGTCCTGGAAAGTCCTGGAATTCAATCTGGAAAACTGAAAAATCAGATAATAATCCTAGAAAAGTCCTGAAATTTAGTCTAAGATAGTCGCCACCCTGAATATAATAAACGTTGTGTTATTAACCATGCAGAACCATACAAAACTGTTAATTATAGGGAACTTTGTGAACTTCAAAGAAAAAGTCCTGGAATTATTTAAAAATGTCCTGGAAAAGTCCTGGAATTTAGTCTAAAATTTTGAGTGGCCACCCTGATTTATGTTGAATTTGGTAGTTCTGCAATTGGGTTTGGAAAGCAGTACTTTCATATTAATTGGATATTTTCATGATAAAGCGTTTTTTGTTTCCTGCCAGTCCAAAGTGCAGATAAAGATAGAGGGAACCTGCTGAACACCTGCTATTTTAACGCTTTTTAAATTATGAACTTCAAACTTTTACTAACGCAAGATATTGACAGAATAAGTTCTAAGATTTTGGCCTATAAGATACATTCTGGTCACATGATAACTTTCCAAAATAGTAGCTCTTATTGATATCTAACATCATACCAAGTTTGTAGTCGGTAGTCATTATGATTTGTGAGTTATAACTACCCTTTTTTAAATAAAATACAGACCAGTTTGTAAATTATCAACCAATCGTGTGCCCTGAAAAAATGATGCCAGTCGTTTTAGAACTTCAGATAATAACAATGAAATAATTCTATTGTTTGCCACCTGTTTGTTCAGAAGCTTGTGATGACGTCACGTTCTGGTTCCCTCTGTCCTTATTCGGGCTTGGGACCGGCAGGAAACAATAAGGAATCCTGGCGAATTTAAACCACATAACTTATGATGGGAATAATCTCCATTGTTTTTCACTCTTCTCAGCATACATTGTGTATTTGCCATCTATTTTCTTAACAGCAGACTTTGTCATTTCCCAAGAGTCATACCCGTGGAGGAGTATTGATCCCACCAATGATTTTTGGTGGTATTCTTGATACAAGAGATCCAACCTTTTGATAAATGTATGTAGGGCTTCCGAAGGTTTACCGATCCTTGTATGAATATCTTTAGTGCTGTCAGTATATCACCAACATGGAGGAAATCTTCTACTTTCTCAATTTCATCACCATTCAATGCATAGATCTTACTAGCGTTTAAGAAAAGAGCGATAAATTGCATAGCATCTTCTACTTTATGAAGCAGAGCTTCTGGGTTCTTGATTATGTTCGCAGGGTGTTAGCTAGAAATAAAATGCTGTGTCCGTTAGGTTCTAATTGGGAAATATATATACTACGCGATGGAGAGAGAGCATAGTTTCTGTTTCGATTTTCATCGATGAATGAATGACGTGATCTTTCCAGACGTTTCCTTTATATTAGAAAAATGGAAAGAGGAATAAATATTGCGATGGAAAAAGAACGTGATCTTTGGTATGGAATAAACAAATCAAAATGACAAAACATATTTAATCTAATAAAAAACATTGAAGATTAGCGAGTCTATAGAGAACCTAAAGAAAAACATCGGGATTTTTTTTCTCTTTTACAAAAAAGGGATGTTTGAATTGGGAAAGTCCCTTAGTAAATTGAATTGGGAAGAGTCCGTCAAAAAGACAATATTTGCGCTAGCTAACAACCTGGTTCTCCATGAAGGCAATATAATCTGCGAAAGCCAGTTCAGCAATTACTTCAACTGGATATCTACAACTTCTCCTTCCTTTTAGTATTAACCCATCTGTAGGATTAATAGATGTTCTTAATGCATAATCGAGGCATATAACGAACAAAAAGGGAGAGAGGGTTGCCGGGAAGAGCACCAGTGTCAATCAGGAAAACGTCAGTATTGCCTTCTGACGTCATAACTAGAGCCGAGGTGTTTTTATACTCAACAGGAATGGCACTGACAATCTCAGGTGGGATATCGTAGGCTGAAAGGATTTTAAACATCTTTTTCCGATCAATAGAATCAAACGCTTTTTTAAAGTCGAAACTTCTTCAATGGTCCTTCTCAGTGCTAGGAGATGTGATGAAGTCGATCGTTTGGGATGAAAACCATTTGATTTGGTCGCAAAAGCTTGTCAACCACAGAATGGATTCTGTTTAGGAGGAGAAGATTATAAACTTAATGTTGGGGATGTTCATAAATGGAAATGGGTGGTGGAATTTTTGATTTGCAATCAGGGCCCCCTACAATTAATTTCCTTTAGTAGGCGATCTGCTAACTTTTGTCTCATTTCAGATGACATAATATTTTAAAGAATCTCATGATGAATTTTAATAACAATCAATTTTTTCGTGATATGAACAAACTTCATGTAATGTCTACACTAGAGGGAATGTTGATTACACTCAAGCCAGGTTTTCTGGATGGTTCCTTTAGAAGAAAAGAACGAGCTAAAATAATGATTAAATTCAAGCCAAAAATATTTGAAACTACATTGCTTGGAAAGAGGAGGGATCCATTACTGTATACTAACTATGTAAAAGACAACTTAATGTTACGAAAAAGTGCTGAAGATTTTTTTTCAAACAATCTCATTATTCCATCGAACTCTGTGTTTGCATCGACTAAGGTGATTGTTAAAAATATATCATTCAAAGTGAAGCAAAAGGAGTTATGGACATTTTTTGAACATTATGGCAAGGTTTTGAGAGCAACTATTGTGACAGTACGAAGATCAAAGAGATCGAGAGGCTTTGGGTTTGTTGTTTTTGCTAGTCAATTTGCTGCAGAAAAAGCCTTGAAAGCTAAAAAAGCAGACTTGATGTTGGGTGGTAGATGCATGTTGGTTTCTCCAGCTCGTCAAAAGAAAGGAACTAAAGAAAAGTCTATGTATTCAGCAAGTCGTTCATTCAAAAATGCTATTTCTGACTACGTGAGGACTACCGAAGAAGAATCTGTACCTGCTACTTTTTAGCTGTTTATTTTTAGTTGTGTGTATTTATGAATTACAAAATGGAAATTTTATTTTATAGATTTTTATTTTTTATTATTTTACGCTCAAGGATTTTTATTGACAACCAACTTATTCCATAGAAAAATGCTATTTACTTCACAATTTCTACCGAAATTTTGTATTAAAAAAAAACATTTTCTGTCTCATGTAGTTTTTAAGAGCAAGCATTTTTTTTAGTCCTGGATCTGCAGGTACACATCTTGAGCTTCCTGATTTCATTGAATAACATTAAGATCAGAAAAAATGAAAAAATATCTTCAACAGTGTTTAAGCAATCTGTAAGCGAATGTTTTCAGCATTGAACAACATTGAGATCAGAAAAAATTAGAATTTCAAACAGTTAAGAAACTAGTTTTTTGGGAACTAAACATTAGTTTTGAATAAAATTCTTAGGATTATATCGTTGTTTGAAATCTGGTTCAAATGATTTTAATAATACTTAAGTTGATGTGTACTTCACATATTCATAAACCAAAAACAAAGATGTTGCAAGAAAAGCGGCCTAGTTTAATTTTGATTATCTTAAACAAGGAGTCGACCAAGATGTTCATTTTTTTCATGTACTTATCAATTTGCCTTTAGATTTTAAGAAAAACCTTACACCTTTTTTGTTTTTGTAAGGAAATATAATTATGTCTTCAATTTACCGATTTCTAATATTTTTGCAGGTAATATAGCTATGTATTCCAATTCGATAGATGGTTTAAGATGTTGATAATTTGTTGTTTTAGATTTGATGCATTTTTGTAATTACTGGAGGTTTATTGACGTTTATTTATATTAGATATCTAAACAATTTTAAAAGTAATGGGTTGGAATAATGTTGAGGTGTCCTGTGGTTTTGGTGGCGGGGAGGAGACAAAAAGATTTGGTCCACGTCAAGAGATTGGCTCAAGTTTGTATCAAGTTGACACAGTGGCATGTATTAACAATAAAGATAGCGTATGTTTTAAATTGCCAATTTCCATTATGTGTTTAATTTTAAATTCTTTTTGGAGTGTTATAGTTGTACTGTTTTTGTTTTAGTTAAAGTCTTTCATTTTGTAGTGCTAAATCACTTAAAATCACTAAAATCTAAATTGTAGAATATTGCAATTTGTACTCCATGTACTCCATGTTAAATTTTGTCAATTATTCAACCATTATTGATTATAAGACCACTTTAAGACACCTGGAATGAAAAAATATAAGTGCTACAAAAAGTTTTTTATTAAGAATGTTTTGTCATTATGCATTTTTTGGAAAAAGGAAAAAAGACAACATGGGTAGTGATTTTCTTTCTTAGTCTCATTTAAACGCCACTATTCAATTAATCTATGTGTATAGAGTCACATGTACTATAATCATAATAACTAACTTCTTAATTGTCTAATCTCTCTGGATTTTTATAGAGTCTAGGTGCACCTAATATCCACTGTCATGCTTCAAACTCATCGATTGCAGTTGCTATTGAGAAGAATCTGCTTGTATTTAACGACACTTGCTCTGAACACATTTGCACGTTCACAACAAGTATGTACTTTAAACTTTATCAAGAATCTTTTGCAATCAATCAAAAATTATTCTTTAAAAGTTTCGTCATTTGAAAGGTCCTGAGCTTCTCGGACTTGGCTTTGAGTGGAAGAACTGTTGTTTCTATAGATTAAGGGTCTTTTTTGCGCTCTACTGTAGCTGAATAAAGTCAAAGATCAGTTCTGGGTTAATCTGGATTTTTTTTCTTGTGAAAATTAGAATGGTGCTTTTAGGACTCAACAGTCAAGCCCTAAATAAGTAGCCCATTTTCTAACAACGTTTAAAAGTCCAAAGAAAGTGTATTGCAACTGCGTTTTTTGTTAACTTCATCCTGCAGTAGGAAAAAAATCTGTTCTCAAATAGTTGACACCTAGCATATAAACAAGTGTAACCTTTATCTCGATAACCTATAAGCAGTTTTGGTGTCAATGTATAGATTATATGCCCATGACTTAAATTTTGTGTACTATTGAAATTGAAAAACTTTGTGAATTATATGTGAATTTTTTTCAGTTGAAAATAACCATTATAATACTTTCAAATAACTAAAATGCTTTGTGTGTAATTAAAATATATCGAATTACAGGGTACAAAGAACCAGTGGGTAAGAAATTCTGATTTTTTATGTTCTCAGAAAATCCAGAATTGAAATCACTTTAATTCACAATTGTTATGTCAAAATGACTTCTTTAAAAAAGGTTTAATAATTTTCAATTCATGTGCAATGAAAGCATAAGAACAGGCCATTCCATGGCACACACGTCACAAGTTTTGGTTAGCATTTCCATGGAATGGCCCCGGATGTTGGTGACAGTGACACCACAATAAAGGACTTAGTCGGTTATTTTTTTCAATCGCAAAATCTTTGTATTTAAAGTTACTTGAATTTTTTCAATTTTATGATACTAAAAACGGTTATCTAGATCGAAAGTTACAGCTGTTTAAATTCTAGGTGTCTTTTAAAGCTTTTAAATCAAAATTCAAGAATTGTGAAAACAAAACATAACGAATACTGTACAGAATATCACAATAGATGATCTATCCCAGTCAATTTCAAGAATTCAAATAGATTCTGTACTCTCAGATTGCTAATAAACAGGGCGATGCTGTTACTAATTTTTGGATTTTTCTGACTGCCTGAACCATATTTTGAACCACCCATTTTTTTAGTTGTCTTTAAATACTTTGACTTGGAAACGCCCATTCTACAGGGTGGTTTTCACACCCATTATAAAGGCTTTTTAAACTCAAATCTGTTTCTTCCTTTATTGAGACCACTTGTTTAATTTACTAACAGATTCCAAGCTTCCTGTCTATTTTGATCCCCTGTGTATTTAAAGTGTTAAATTCCAGTTGGGTTTTGATATGAAATTAGGCAAATAGTGAACATGTATATTAATTTTTCATTTACCAGATTCTATTATTGATACAGTGGCTTGGTCAGATGATGCAAAATTCATTGTCTTTGGCAACAGGTACACTTGGACTTGGCAGCTTTACTCTGCGTCTTATTTAATAGTTCGAGCTTCTTGAAAATTTTAAGTTATTACGCATCATGGAGCATGTTATAAGATATTCTTCATTCTGCGGTGAAAAAGTTTCATAGACATATTAAATTTATTTGACGCAAGGTATTGTTAGGCGATCTTGATGTTTCACTTTGGCAGAAACGCTATAATAAGGAAATTGTCATGTTTTTAATTTTAAACTTTTTTATAGATCTGGAAGTTTATCATTTGCTCACATAGAATCTAATCAAATCCTTTTCTCAAGAGTATGTGATGTTTTACTTTACAAACACAGTGTTTTTAAAAATCAAGTTATTTATTATTATTATTATTATTATTATTCATTCGAACTTATTTACCCAGGATAGCCTCTTCAATTCTCTTTGAACTGCTATCAATGAAGGTCCTGCCTTCCTGTGAAACACCTACAGGGAACCTTGTGGAAATTACAGTGAGGTAATTTTCACCACCGAAAGCCTCGTGCCGGCGTCGAACTTGGGACCTCTGAGTACTAAGCTCAGCGCCTTAACCACTCGGCCACGGATCCATCCGTGAAATTAAAAAATGATAATTGATATTAAAGGAATATGAAAAGGACTATATAGCAAGGGACTTTGAACTCATATCCTTGGAAAGGTGGTCTACGTGAAATGAAGTTCCGGGGCTTGAAGAATTGAAAAATTGTGTGCAAGATTTTTCGTATACGTTAAAGTATGTTTGTGAGCACGAAGAGCATGCCATTGTTTAATGCATGAAAATTTTCTATATTATAAAGTCCATGTACGTTAACGTGTATGTGATGAAAGTCAAGGACTAAGATTTCTTAAAGTTCTTCTTCATAAACAATGTGTATATAAAGACATTTAGATCTCAAAGTTTTGGAAAATAATTAATTGCGTGTACGTACAACTAAAAGCTTTTGCGTGCATGGTATGTAGACGAACACAAGTGTGCACAAGTGTGGTCTCTTCAAGACCTGAGTTCTATCTTTTCGGATTTAGAGTACAATCCAGGTAAAATTGAATAGTCAATAACTCGAAACCCGCGTAGCTCAGCTAATTCCTTTTTATTTAATACTCACTTGTAAAAACCTTTGTTGATCAATCAAACGAATTTCAGGATTATATTTATATACGTTTTTTTAAGTGACTCAAGATCTTGCATCCGGAAAACTTCTCCATAGAGCGTTGAAATTGCGCACGAACTAGACCAACGATAAGTTTTTAACGTAAAGGGATTATTCAGTTTGGGCAACTTTTAATAATTCATTGAAGCGACAGTTTCAAAGTAAAAGGGCAGATAAGTGTAACATAGCAAAAAGGCTCAATAGGTCAATAGACATACAGTAAATTGAATTTGCTTTTCATATCAAATGCAAATCTTCGAGTCGTTCGGGCATGATTTATAGGGAGTAGAGAGGTTGGGACCCCCCGGCAAAATTGTTTGATTACCGATTAGCTTCTCTTTTAAATGTTTTGAAGCTTTCTTCATTTTTCATTTGCAGCAGTAGTAGTCTAGTTACAGTAGTTAATTATTATTAGAAAGTAGGGCTAACGGTTCTGTTGATATACAGTACTTTTTTACTTTATGTCCTTTTTAGAACCTGTCAGAGCCGGAATCAGGGAAAATGTCCAAGAAATGCTTTGTATCCATAGAATTTTTCACTCAAAAGAGCAATGGTAAAATTAGTTACTTGTAAAAAATTTTGTACTTCAATACTTCAATCTCCCCAGAACAATTGCTGCCAATTGGGGATTTTAGAATGGTGCATTAGGTTGTGGTGCTCCTAGGCCCAGACCTAAAGTTTCCAGTTCATCATGAAAAATTATTGCTGTTGTACCGAATACGTTCAGAAATTATTTCATGATTGTCTTAGCATATGGAAAAATCCAGAACACCCAATTAAAAGCATTAAAAGGTATTTAAATGGCGTGAACTTCAATTATCATTTTGTCCCGTGAAATTTCTCTCAATGTTACAGTTTCCCAATTCAAACTTAATGCAAGTCTTAATTGTGTTTAGATTTGAGTGAGTTGATAGTGGTGACCAGTGAAGGATTGGGATTTCGATTTCAAAACATCGCTTTGAAAAACCTCAGTCTAGGTAAATTTATCAAGGAGTACAATCAAAAAGGTTTTGTATAAGTGCAACAAAATCTTTCACTGTTAATTAAACATTTAACCTATGAAAAATTCTCTATTTATATTTGACATGATACTAGAGGTCCCAGCATTATTTGATGCACATTTTACAGGCTTCTTAGAAATCAATCAAAATGTGTTATTTGTGACGGTCTATGGGAAAGGGGGCTTGGAAATTTTTACCGCGGTCATACTCCACCCGCTGGCCGAATCACTAAAAACGTCTGCGGAGCAGGTCATTTCTATTTAAGCGACACGCAAATTGCACAGACGTTTTTTCAAGATTTAAGAGAGGTTTTGAAGTAACTTATCTTTATGTCCCCTTTTCCCATAGACCGTCACAGGCCCAGAATGAATTGAGGGTTTAAAGGAACTTTTTATAGGCTTCTTAGAAATTAGTCAAAATGTGTTATTTATTATAAAATAAAACGTATCCCTCACCCTTTCAAGCAACTGTCGAGAGAAGACATTTCGTTATTTCTATTTTCTTCCTTTTTTAGCTATCGATAAGAAAAATTTAGAAGAGGCTCAAAACGTAAGTACCATTTTATATCAAACAATTTATCCAAACACTATAGCTTAATAAGTTACTGTACGTTTTCTTTCAAATTGATTCAATTTTATTTCACTTTAGATTCAAGCTAAGATCAAGATGACCACGTTCAACTTAACTGATATCCATGAACAAGTTACGTCAGCAACCTATCAATGTGATGATGTTAATGGAACGGTGGCCTTATTCACGGTAAACTCCATTCTGCTTAAACCACATTACAAGAACACTATTATCCAAGATTCATTCAAACTAAAATCTGTTCAAAATTAGCTGACACCTAGAATATAAACAGTTAAAACTCTACACTAGTTATCTCATGTTTTTGAGGGTGATTTGGTAGAAATCAACCTGAGCAAAGCATGGGAGATTTCAAGAAATTGTGTTGAATAACCGAGGCGTAATGTTTTCCAAAACTCACCTAAAAATATGAGATTACTAGTTTATCACATGGTATTTGAATGGTATTTGAACCAATAGTCAAAAGTTTCCCTCCAATATGTGCTCCTTGATCCTGAGTTGACTCTTCAGAATACATTTTTTTTTAAATAAATTTGTTTGAAAAATCGAATGCCAAAAATTCAGAAATTGAATTCGTATTCGAAATTTGAAAAGCACGTAAACACTTTCTTCGACATGCAAAATCTCATCCTACCACGGGTGAGATTATCTAAAACCAACCTAATAAATCACTTTTGACAGTATCAATAGTGTGATGAAAATGAAAAAAATTTATATACAAAATTTCGCAGTTTATAACTAAACTTTCGACAGAAAGAATGTTTATAGCCCAATCTTACTAATTCTGACTTACTGAACGAATTACTTTGGAATCCCTTGATGAATGAACTCCATGAATCCCTATCTTGTATCAAATGTTTTAATTCGTCAATGAGTAAGGCTGTGTTGTCCCTAAGTTGGTCAATGTCAATGTAGCTTTTGGTCGGCCTTTCCCGCTTGTTCTTACCCATGGAATGATTGACAAAAAAAGGTAGATGTGTGCAAGTTCTTACTTGTGACGCCATATTGGCGTATTGTGTCAGAGAGTTTGGAATGTTGTTGTGTAGTTCTTTATTTGTTAGCCTTTAACGCCAGTGTACATTCATTGCTGCTCTCAACATTCGTCTGTATGCTCTCTCTAGTTACACTTTCATTTTTCTTGGTAATCGTCCAAGCTTGTGGACTGTGGCTCATAGAAACTCAGCTTTGATGTTTTTGTTGAAGTTTGATTTGCAAATTTTTTCCAATTCATTCAGGGCACTCTCCATGCATCGCCTATTCTTGCATTTACTTCTGCCTCCGTTAAAGCGATTCTACTTCCTACTGTAGGTACACAAAACGGTCACTTTCTTCAATAATGTTTCGATTAACGCTGCAATAGTGCCTTATGTATTAAGTATTTCAGCATCCCGTGTGTTGCCAGAGAGGACGGCAAGGTCGTCTGCAAAGTCGAATGTGATTTTCTTGGCAGGGTATCTTCTACTGTGAGCCTCTACTGTTAGGGTAAGGTATTAGTGCATTTCTAGTGATGTTCGAAGGACATATTCAAGTACAATAATAAAAAGATAGGGTATCACATTGCAATACATCTGCTATTATGTCGAAATAGCCAGTATCTTCATCAGGGGAGCAAACAAAGGCTTGTGTGTTCGTATACATGATCATTATGACATCAACAATCTCTACCATAGGCAATAAGGATTTTTCGCATTTATCTCGATCAATAGAATTATATCAGTGAAAAATCAGTGAAGATTAGAACTGCTAATAGTTGGCTTTTGCTTTGCTTCTTCCAATGTGCGACGTAGGGTTTAAATCTGAGATGTTGTAGGGCGTCTGATTTTTCCTAAGGTTCTGCTCATGGATATAGGCTTTATGCGGTTTAGAAGCATTTTTTGGTACATTTTTGCATCAATTGGTTATAGTTAGACTTTTACCTCTGCTGAAAGGTTTACCCTTTTTGGGTAGAGGAAGTGTGCGACTTCTTCTCAATATTTTTACTGGTTGTTGATGTAAACAAGGTTACAGATGATAAAGAGTTCTTTTTCCAGGACATCTGTTTTCCAGACTTCAGCTGGAATGATACCTATTCCAAATGTTTTTATTATTTTTAAGCGTTCAAATAGCTTTTGTGCGTTCAATTTTTCTCATAATATTGGTAAGAGATATTTGTAACCATTCTGATTTTCTTCACTCTTTGAAGAAGATTTCATACTCAGTATGAGAAGATACAAGGAAATTCTGTTGGGAAAGCGAGTTAAGAATCTGATAAGATGAAGCGTTTTGTCCCTGTATTGTTAGATGTGAGAGTTGTAAATGATACTTTTATTATGTGCCTGTCAACCAAATTGTATCATTTAAAACTTTTTTTTATCCAATAGGGTTGCGGTGAAAACGCAATTAGTGAATGGGCAATGACTGAAGATTCAGAGATGTTGACTGACTTCATGCAGAACCTTGATCCAGGTATACAGATAAAAAAATGTTGAACAAGCAAAACTAGAATTACTCCTTTTGACCCTAAAGTGCTTGTGTATATTTCTACATTTTCTATTTCTGAACACACTTTATTTGGTAATTAGGGATAGATAGGTTGCAGATCTCCTAGGTTACAAAGATTTTTCTCCTGTGTCTATCCTCTAGAATGGATAACAGGTGCTATGGAAATTCCAACAAACGAAACCCTAGAATTTCTATGAGAATTTAAAGCACCTTATGGAAAGTTTTAAGTAGTGGTCACCCAAGATGGTAATTAATTTGTTACTACTCACAGAAATGCAATCCTATATCTAGTTTTGAAATGTGTAAATGTTATTCATAATACGTTATGAACAATCTTAGACACACCCCTGTATCAGTGCCCCAGTCAGATCCACCCCAGTGAGTACCCCAGTGAAAAAATAGGCCAAAAATGGCCTTAAATTTTGCCCCAGTGAAAGATTTCTCACCCCAGTATTAAATAAAATGTATTCAACTACCCCACTGGCTAAAACAGATCAGTTCTATTGAAATCTTATTTACCCCAGTGGTATTTTGCACAATCTGAGCACCCCACTTCAAATTCCCATTATAAATACTTACC